>JAUEJL010070796.1:0-16633 GCA_032274825.1 Drosophyllum lusitanicum | reverse complement strand
CTCGGACGAATAAAGCCTTTGTCTAACAGATCCTGGATCTGTGTCATCATCTCTCAAATTTCTAAAGGTGCCAATCTATATGGAGATTTCGCCACTGGTCAAGACCCAATGATCAAATCAAACTTGAACTCTACCTCGCGAACAGGAGGCAACCCTCGCAATTCTTCTGGAAACACATCCGGGTATTCCGTTACTACCCAAATATCATTCATCGTCTGCTTTTCTTTCTTTCCGTCAATAACATACGCCATGAAAGATTCACAACCTCTATCCAACGCCTTTTTAGCTTTCAAACATGAAATAATCGAAATCACAGATCCAACTTTCTCACCCCTTGCTACCACCCGAGAACCATCCGCCAATGGGAACGAGATTAACTTCTTGTGATACTTAATACTAGCTTGATTCAAATTTAGCCAATCCATCCTGAGCACCACATCAAAACCAGATAGAGGCATAACAATAAAATAAACACGAAAGCATGCACCATCTATATCAATTTTAACTCCAGCCACAACAGTCGTGACCAGAACCATCTTACCATCTGCTACTTCTATTTCAAAGGAATTAGCAAGTTTAGTAACAGGCACTTTCAGTTTATCATAGAATTCCATCAAAACAAATGAGCGATTAGCTCCAGAATCAAACAATACTCTAGCAGGAGTAGAGTTTACAAGAAACATACCCGTTATGACAGCATCTGTGGTGGTGGCATCATCCACCATCATTTTAAATGCCCTACCCTCAGCTGTGGGTGGGTTCTTTCTTTTCTGACCTGAAGCTGAAGATGATCCCCCAGCCGTTCCCGCTCCTGACCCTAACCCGGTTTTCTTTCCCACTGGGCACTCACCAACTCTGTGCCCTTCTTTTTGACAGTTCCAACAGACGTTCCTCGAAAATCTGCAATTTTTAAGATCATGGCCAAACTTGCCACATTTCACACATCTCAATGTCTGCGGCGTACACTGACCGTTGTGATAAGACTTGCACATACCACACCAAAGTGCCCGTTGTGTTGACCACCTGAAGTAGGTCTCCTATTCTGATCTCCTTGTCTGGTACTACTCTGCCTTCCCTGCCTTTGCTAAGTGTTGTACTGTTCTAACCTGGATCTCTATTGAGAAATCCTATCTCGACTCAACATATCTCTCGCCTTGATATCCCCTTCAACCGACTTGGCTAAAGTGAAATTCTGGATAGTGTGCTAGCCCATCTAGTAGCACCATGGTAATCTGGGTGTAAAGCTCCCATAAAGTGTACAATCTGTGATGCCTCATCCGGCACCCACTGTTTCACAAATCTTAACCTCTCATTGAATTGTCTGATAGATCATCAACCGACATGTTTCACGTCATCTGTAGATCCATGAACTCCTTCTTGATCTTAGCAATCTCAAACGAACTACAGTATGCTTGCATAATTTCTCCTGAAATTGGTTCGAGGTATTACTCACTTGTTGCTCCTTGGTAAAGTGCCCTATTAGAGAATCCCACCACACCATCGCATCCCCTTTCAACATCCTCGTCGTATACTTCACTTTCAACTCATCTTCACAATTACAGGTGTCCAACGCCTTGACCATCTCTCGCAACCAATTCAGGGAGATATTAGGGTCAGAACTCCCTCGATACTCAGTTGGTTTACAATCCAAGAATTGTTTGTATGTGCATGGTTGCCTGTATCCGGGAAACGCAAAAGGAAAAGCTCCCTGTGGCGTAAACGGATAATAAAACGGTTGTTGCATAATCTGGGTTACCGGTGGTAGTGGTGTTGTTACTGGTATAGTGGTTGATTTAGTAGTAATCGAAGTTGGGACTGGGGTTGGTTCAGGTTGAGTATGCTTCTGCGGCTCCAAACTGTGAACCATGTTTCGGAGATCTAACAACTCGTTCTCAAGTTTAAATATGTACTCACTTTGATCCTCTTCGTGAGTTTGACCCGAAGTTCCTATGATCTCTATAGTATCCAAATTCTCGATTACTGGTGCTTAAATACTAACTACCACAAGCATCTCCAACTCACTCTAATTTCGCCGAAGGAAAGTTTGACCCGTCATGAGCCAAGATTTGGGAATGCAACACTCTAGCCATGCATGCATCGCCAAACCAAGGCTCTGATACCAAAACTGTAACACCGGAAAATCCTAAGCCATTTTTTTATAATACGCTGCGAAAGCTTTAATTAAACAAACTGTACATAAAGTGCAAATAATTACAAACAATAAAGCATCTGTTCACAGCTACAACTATCGTCTTGGTGTTACAAAATACTTATGGCTCGTTTCCTTTTAAAATTCATAAACACATCAGAGCAGGGTCGAGCTTTCCTTCTACAAACACCAACAACTCACAAACTTGCAAAAGCATCAATTGAGGGGAATTAGCACAAAGCTAAGTGAGAAGAAGCTAATCACAAAGGCAAACATCAATAATCGATATAAAAACATGTAACCACACAATCAAGAAGACCGGAAGTTCGGCGCAGAACCTACAACCAATGTCAGCCAAAGCAAAGGTTTACTGATAGCCCTGTGCTGAATTGGCATAGTAAAATTCCCCGCTAACACAACGCGTGCAATAGTAGGACTACCACTGTTCAACCAATCAGCAGACGAGCCCAGCCCAATTCCACGTATAGTTGACTTCTCAAACGCAACTCGATATCATCCAAAAAGTGCGTATCGGCCAAATAATCATACAATTAGATAATCAATCAACAAACATCATACTCAACAGTCTATCAATCACAAACGCATGTATCACATCAATCATATCAATCATAACCTTTACCATCCGTGAGTTAACATCCACTCACCTCTGGTTCTCAAATGCAGCACTCAGATATCTAATGTTACTAAGCCTTTGTGTTTCCAAAAAACACAACAACACGGAAATCAGTCTCTATTTCATAAATATATATATATCCACATATATTTACATCTTTATTGATCATATACAACTTAATATAATCACATAAGTGATAACCCAGCATAACCAATAACAAACACATAGCAAAACAAGAATCCTGCTGTAAATGCGCTGGTCGGGCCACGACCAATTAAGCCGTCGCGTCGCGACGAGTTCAAAGTCGGATCAGGAATGTCACATGAAACACAAAAGTCTGATCACCTATCCGAAAGTCGGATATCCATCCGAAAGTCGGATCTCCATCCGAAAGTCGGACCATAAGGTCAGATCTCCATAAGTCGTACGACATACAAAGTTTGCATGGCAAAGTCGGATTAAGTCGGGGTCGCGCCGCGATCTTGCTATTTCCAGTTCATCTTCTTCTTCAAAATTTCAGCCGACTTACACTTCAAATATCTCATCATTAACATCTGATTCTTAAAGCAAAACACTTCTAAAACATATACAACATCATATATCTTGCTATCAATCATCATGAATACCTTTAAACAATTTAAAACAACAAAACACCCAAAACCCATTTGTCAAGTTTCTTCAAAAACCCATCAATGGTGTTCTTAACATATACAATCATCAAACTCAATAAAAACATAGCAAAACTAGCATGAATGTTCATTTAAACACATAAGGAACAAATACCAACCTTAGCAAGTATTTAACAATCACCAAATCTCTATTTCAAAGATTCAAGTTTGCTTTCTTTAAGCAAGGGTAAAACACACACACTTTTAAAAGTTTTGTAAACGAAGAAATATCTAACTCCTGCAATCCCAATCATATAAATCCCATGTACACGTGCATGCATACAACCAATTTGTATTAAGCATGAGGTGGTAAGTTAGTACATGCACACACCCACACACCACAACTCATATACACAAACTCATGTACATAGTCATACTTTAATCATATATATACATGACTACACACATACAATTATACTTATCCTTTTTAATTTCTCATATAAATATAAACAATTAATACAATATTAAGCAATTTCCCACAATTAATATAATCACATAATAATAATATTTTAAACACAGAATACGCACCGCCAACCCGCTAATCAACTAGCCCGGGTTTACGGGTGTTACACCAAGCTTGACTCGACACAACAGCTTACTCGAGCATCTCGATTTCGACTTAAACGGAGCCAATTTTGGTTTTAGAAAATACATGTCTATTTTCACCCTTTTGTGTCTAAATTAACCATATGTGATGTAATATATATAAGAGTATGACCTGCATCGTAAATCATAATTGATTAGAATGATATGTATCGAATGTGAGAAAGAAGTGGTCTAAACAGGAGCACCTTTTAGAAAATACGTACAATAAAAGCAGAAAAAGAAATTCTTTAAACCATTACATCAATAGCTAAGTTTTGATCTAAACATCACCAAAATACAAACTTATCAATAGACATTAGTTGTCATGTCTGAAGCAAAAAGGAATATTAGAAACTCAATCAAGTTTTCTGTTGAAGAAACATATATTGTTGTTTGTTAGAATAATATAATAATATAATAATAGTAAAAATAAGATAAATGGGGGCTGAAGGAAGATTGCAAATCTCGTGAATTATTAATAAGCAATGGTGTGCACGTGAGCGTGTGTTGACGGTCCACACGTTTAACCCGAATATTGATCATCAAAGACTCTTGTTTCCACTATTTTTTAATTACTCTTAATTAATTAATTAATATAAAATTCAATGTTACTACTAATTGACTACTTTCGACTCAACCTCTTTCCTCCGTCTTTCAATGTTTATATATTTATAAAACTTTTTCTTTTTGAAGCAAATATATTAAATAGTAAGATGCTAGAAAATATAACGAATAAAATATGTAAATTAAACATGATATAAATCACGCAAACCCTAATAGTAGCCAACACAATAGGACTAGTCTAACCAACCTAACCAAAAATCATAAAACCATATAAGGGCAATCACCTGGTAAGCATGAAATTAGCCAATCTCGACTATAACACCAAAACGAACTCTGAAATGAACAAACTTATAAAGGCCGCATCGTCCAACCAGGTGGTGGTTATACGAGATTTCGGAGTAAATTAAATGTCCCTTATTGTTGGAAATCACGGCCCGCAAACACCATGACCATCGAACCACAAGGACCACGAACCATAAAACCGCACTTGAACAATGAACCATGACCACCAAGCCAAACGAACCATGGACCATTTTGAACCATGAACCACACAAAGCTCAATCGAACCACGAAAGTAATGAACCAACACAAAATGAGGAGAACCAAAGCGCTCGTGTGAGTAATAATTAACCGTGTCCACCTTATAACCCCAAATGAATAACAAAAACAAAGTGTGGTTCATACCTCCTAGTTCTTACCAACTGCCTCTTATAACAGCCCCCCCCCCCTCCACCCAAAGAATAAACCTAACCCACCCGATGACTTGATTAAACAACCCAACCCATGTATGAACCTCCACCCAAAAACTAAGGTTCCGTTTGTTTCTAGAATTCGAAAGAATGAAATGGAATTGAAATCAAATTTCGTGCTATATTGCGTTTGATAAACTTGTTTTTAATGTAATTTCATCTTTTGAGATGTTTAAATTCCCTCAAGTAATGGAAAGTCTATTCCATAGTTGGGATGGATGAAATTTAAATCAATTTCATTCCTTCGAATTCTACGAAACAAAAGAGACCTAATAAAATGATAATACCAACAAGGAACATAAACTTACAGCTCACTTTACCCCAGGGACCTAGAAATATGAAGAATAGGACTTAGTGGCGCTAACTTAACGAGTCTACCTTTTACTAATTAACGAGTTCTATGATACCTAATTAGAGAAAAAAGATTCAGACTAAAACAAATACGAATGTCTTAAAATCCGGGTTTTTAGTCGACCCGGTGTGATGACCGGGTCACGAATCAAGTGGTTCGACTGGTTCAACCACTGAGCCAGCCCGGTTTTCAATTTTTTGTAGAAGGAATTTTAATGTCACATAAGACACATAAGAGATTAATAGTAAACTAAAATTACAAAGTTAAATTAATTTATGCAAAAACAAATATGTAACATTGTGTTTGAGAAGCTGGTTCTTGTTCTTGTTCGTCAAGCGTATTTTCTAAATCATCTAGAGGTTTAACCACCGAATCAGGGGCGGAGCTAAGATTTCTAAATAGGGGGGCTTCATATATTAATGGTATCTATAATATACGAATGACATAAAAAAGTTTGATTATTTTGTAAGATAAATAAATAATGAAAGTTCGTTTAAAGACAAGAACTTATGTGTTAAAATAACACTTAAAATCAATCGTTTTGTCATTCATTGACCTATTTATAACAAAATATTAACTAAAACAATATTTCAGATCATAAAAATAAAATAATAACGATTTAATTTGATGACGTTAACTCATGATTGGTGATTCAATAATTCAATAACAAAAAAATTGTTCACTACAAACTCTTGATTCACGGTTCTAATAACAAAAGGTTCTTTATTATATTAAGTTTTATAATTCAATATTATAAACTAGATAGTGAAATATGTTACTTTCATTTCTTCTAGTTTCTAGATTTCTTCATGGTTTGGTTTTGATATAATAAAAAACAACATTTATAGTTAAATTAAAACGATATAAATGCAGAATTGCAAGACATAGAATAAATTATCAATCACTACAAAAAATACATTGATTATCCACACATTTTTAGTAATATTAATACACCTAAAAGTGTGAAAAATTCAAATCAAGCGTGGAAAAAATAAGTGTGACAAATTTCAATCAAATATCTACATTTAAAAGTGTTAAAATTGTAGTAAAAAAAATCATATTTATTAGTGTGAATAGATTATCAAAAATTTTACACTACTAAGCATAGAAATTTTTGAAAATAATTTTAAATTTACAAAAATCCACGCTTTTAAGTATAAATTTCTCTAATTCTCCATTTATTACTAAACTTACACATTTATAAGTTTGGACTTTTAAAATCAGATCTACACATCTAGAAATGTAGAGTTTTTTATTTTTCTAACAATTTTTGTATTTAAACTATTTTTCACAATTATAAGTGATAAATTTTAGAATTTTTACATTCTTTTTACTAAGCATGGTGAAATTACATTTTTTTTGTAGTGAATAATGTATTGGCAGTGGAGTAAAATATCAGAAAAAACATTTCAAGAAGAAATGAATAAAATGAGAAAACTTTCATATCCTCAAAGCCAAAATGCCGTTTCAGTCTTCAAAACATTCCTTGTTTGTTTTGGTATTAAATTAGGTTTTAAATTTTATTTGGGATTAACTTAATAAAAAGTGGTTAAACTTGACTTATAATATACAAGGACTTTGGGCTAATTAGGGGGGACCTAACATCCTTCAGCTCCCTTCTGTCTCCGCCTCTGCACCGAATCAACTAGTCCGAGCATTGGGTTTAACAGGGTCAAGCGGTTTAGCCGGTAACCTAACCGGTTCAACATGAGACGAAAATATACATTAACCCAATCATTGTTAAATCGTTCTCTTGACCGGTTCACGAGTCAACCGGTTTAACCGGCTAGGTTGACCTGAGTTTTAAAACATTAACAAATACTTTTAACTTGATACGATTTGACAACTAAAAAAAATCGTGTTACATTACCAATGAATGTTAAAGTGTCCAACTAACTAAAGCATAATAGAATATGTTTTGACGAACTTTAAGAAACGACGGTTTGATTCATATATGTTTTTTCTTATCAAAAACTTATAATTGAAATTTTGTATATGATGAGATATTAAGTTAGTTCTAGAAACAGTTGGAACAAGAATCCAATTTTGATGGTTATGGTTTTTTAACTTTTTATATTGGTTTTTTCGGGTCAATTTTGGTTATGGATAATTTCTTGATCCAACTTATATATATGTTTTTAGTATCTTCTATCTTAAATGTTTTAATACTAATAAATACTTTAAATAAGAGGTATATTAGTTGTTTCATTATTTACCTATTTAGGTGTTGTGTCGAAACACCTATTTTAAATGCTTTTAACTGTACACATCGTATTCATGTTATGTTACCTCTTAACTCCTTTTTGTTTTGTTACTGATACCGATTGGTTAGACCATGAGTAGCACCCATATTCCCCCACACTCTCTTACCCGAATGTTATATCAGCGTCACATCATTTTTTATCTTTTCTCTCTCTCTCTCTCTTACCAAAAACCCAAGTATAGCCTAAGAGAGCAAGGAGTGGTAACACCCTTTCACACCTATCACATCGTTACGTCAGCTTTTTTCCTCTACCACTCAACCCACCACTCAGTCTCGTAGTGGTTACTCCCTACTACATCAAATTTTGGGGGACCCACATATTACCCTACTAACAAATCAAAATTAAAATAAATAAATCAATGGTCCCACATATTCACTACCACTTAGGTGATAGTCACAACATCCTCTCTTCCACCACACATCTATAGTATGATACCACACCCACCACACAAGTGGTTTGCCCACCACACCCTCCCACTCCTTCCTATCTAACCCAAATAATTTAAATAATTTTCTCACGTTACTCTTTCTTACATAACCAAAAAAAAAAAAAAACGGATAGCTCGGATTGAAAGAACTGAGAGCTAACCCAAAGAGAAAGGGTATAACGGTGTTTCCGAGTCACCCGCATGCAACCCAAAGTCTCCCGAAACCTTTCGGGCCATGCGCTAACAAAACGAAAATTTGGGTAAATGTTAAATTGTAGCAAATAACACGTATACACTTAGCCAGAGACCAACTCGTTGAAAATAATATCGGAGTGAAGATATTACTTAACGGCGCCGGTAATCGTCTCTTGATTTCAATTCATCCGTCTTCAAGCTTTCCGATTCCTCAAGAGGTTGTCTGCAATTGCTTGGATATGAATTGATTGCTTTTTTTTATTGTTTTTATTAGGGTTCTTCGATTTCTTCTTCCATCCTTAATCCGTTTATTGTTGTGCGTTTTTTCCTTCCTAGTAGACGATGATAATGATTAAGAACGTGTTAATTTCATTCTAATTAATGAAAGGCTTGTGTTTCTGCATCCTTCATAATATTGAGTTGTTTGTCAACTGTGCTCCCTGATGATGCATTTGTCAGTTGAGATTATGTTCCTCTAGAAACTATTTAACGCTTTACAAATTATCGGAATCGATTTTGTTTTTGGGAATTGCAAAGTTTGGCAACATAAATCAATGATTTTAGGCAGAGTTACTGTTTTCTTATTCTTTGTTTTAACACCTTTATTTTCTTTATCATTCTCATGTGGTACAGATGGATCAATCATTTTCACAGGGAACACAAACACAAGAGGACATTGATTGGTCGTTAGCACTCCGTCATTTTGAAAATCTGATTGCTACAGGGAGTGAAGCTTTGAGAGTGCAGACTATAATTAAACTTTCTCAACTGTCTAACCGTGCCCCTGAGAGCATCTTAACATTCACTGTGCCAGTCCTAGTGGAGCTTCTTGATGCATCATGCACAAATACAAGTGATACAGTCTTGAAAGCCTCTGTGTACTGTTTGAAGTGCATATCTAGCCAAGGAGAAGGCGGGTTGGCTGTAACTATAGGTCAATCTGGTGCCATCCATCGATTACTCTGCCTTTTACCTCAATCTGAAGTTGGTTTACAAAGAGTTATCCTGAAATGCCTTAGAAATATTGTAGCATTTGATGGTCCTAATCGGGTAAATGTAGTGAGAATCGGTGGGCTAAAGGTCATTATCGATATGTTAAGTTCTTGTCCCGACAGTTTGAGACATCTACTGTTGGAAATTTTGAGTGCACTTGCTCTTTTAAGAGAGGTTAGAAGGTCGATTTTCAATTTGCGGGTGGTTCCTCTACTTGTTGAATCAGGTAAAGTTGGGAAAATGGCTTCTAGGACTCGAGCTGCTCAGGCAATCGGGTTACTTGGATTGGTTAAAAGAGCAAGACGTGATCTTGTTAACTCGGGTGCCATAGAGGTTCTTGTTGATTTACTTCGAAATGGAGATATCTCAACAAAAATAGTTGCTGGTAACGCGTTAGGGGTAATATCGTCTCATGTTGATTACATTAGACCCGTTGCTGAACATGGGGCTATTCCTCTATACGCCGAGCTTCTTCAGGAACACGACCCATTGGGGAAGGAGATTGCAGAAGACGTGTTTTGTATTTTAGCCGTTACTGATCCTAATTCTGCCACAATCGTTGAGCATTTAATGACAATTATGAGAGGAAGCAATCATGGAAGCATAGCCGCAGCTGCCGATATTCTGTGGGACCTATCAAGTTATAAGCATGTACTGCCAGTCATCCATAGCTCTGGTGCAATTTCTCTTTTGTTTGAGCTTTTGAGAACTAGTAATGATACTAACGTTAGGGAAAATGTTTGTGGGGCAATCGCCCAGTTGAGTTATAATGAGCCTGAACGTGTTGTGATTGCTAGTACTTTGGATGGGATTTCTCTTTTGATTAGATTGTTAGAAGACGAGTCAGATGAACTCAGAGATAATGCTGCCCAAGCGCTTGTTTACTTTTATGAGGACCCGTTGTTCTGTGATCGAATATCTGGTGTGATTAATCATCCTTCGTTCCTCAGCATGCAGGAACGAATGATGCACACACGTGGGGCGGAATTACATTTGGCTGCTTCTGTTAGACAGATGACTCTTGATGAGTTAACTTGGAATCCTGCTCTGGCTTAATCTTCGTTTTTGTCTCCTGTAATTAGTTCCAGAGTTCACACCAGGTCACTACTGTACCTTTTTTTGTAATATTTAGAAATCTTCTTAATTTACATCCAATATAAATCTTCTTACAATCTTACTAAGATAGGATTGTCATAGGTTACAAGAAATATTGTTCAGAACTAGAAATTTCTTTTGTTGGAGACGACCCTAGGTTGTGTAGCTGGAACTAGATCTCCCCTGGTACTCAGCAACAAGCTTTGCAAAGGAAGAAGATTTGTTCTCCAACAACTTGAATGGGGAATCATATTCCTCAATGAGTCCTGCAATAGAATCCAAAGATTTTAAGATAGAAAACAATGTAACTATTAATAACGACTGAGACAAACCTTGGTCCAAGACTAAAAGCATGTCACCATTAAGCACAGACGTGATCCGGTGTGCGATTGTGATGACAGTTGAGTCTGAAAAATGCTGCCCAAGTGTTTGCTGTATTGTGTAATCGGTCGATGTATCCACTGATGCAGTAGCCTCGTCAAGCACTAAGATTTTGCTTTTTTTGAGCAACACTCGGCCCAAACACACCAGTTGTCTTTGACCCATGCTCCAATTTTCTCCGTTCTCGTTAACTGCAACAATATTATGAATGCAAATAGACCAAAAATATTTCATGGGCAGTTTGAAATATCGGTGTAAGTTTAGTGTTTAAGTAGGTGACTTCAGAAAAACCTGTGGAATCAAGTTTGCCTTCCTTCCTCCTAACTTCATCTCCCAGCTGACACTTATCTAGAGCCTAAATAAGTAAAACAAAAAAAAAAAATAATAAATATAGATAATAATAAAAGAAATACAAGTTAAGAAGAAGCAACATGTATGTATGTATAATGTATCTATATATTCAACCTACCTCCCATATCTGTTCATCAGTGTACTGTTCAAGTGGATCCAGGTTGCTTCTTACACTCCCTTGGAACAAGGTTGGATCTTGAGGGATGATGCTTAATCTTGATCGTAGATCATGAAGCCCGATTGAGGATGTATTGATCTCATCTATGAAAATTACTCCCCTGTTTGGTTCAACGATTCGAAAGAGTGTTTGAATCAGTGTTGTTTTACCGCTTCCTGTTCTTCCTACAATACCCGTCTTTGTGCCGCCATGAAAAGTACATGTAACTCCTCTTAACACAAGCGGCATGTGTGGTGCATACCGTACCTACACACAGTATTAAGTTTGTAGAGCTTTTTACTAGAATAAATTGATAATTTGAAGGCGGGATTTGTTACCTGAAGGTCACAAATATCGATTTTCCCTTGTGATGGCCAGTGTTGGTTTGGCCTATTTGACTCTACAACGAGAGGTGCCTCACTGGGAATAGACGTGTATTGAAGTATTCTTTCAACTGAAATAATGCTATTCTCCATGTTGCATAGTTTCCATATTACCGAAGCTTGTAGGATGTTTAAATTAAGTCCGTAAGTTACTGCTAACCCCGCAACGCCTTAATGGTTTATAGGAAAAACGAAATATTAAAACATTTAATGTTACGTAGGAATTAGGGTGCATAAGAATCGATTGCTTACTTGGATCGATGGTACCGTTTGGAACGATGAGCAAGAAAAATAAGAAAAGTGCAAATATAACCGAGGACAAAAGCTCCACTCTGAATGATAGCCATTCTATAGCACCAGCACTGTGAAACTTTGGTCGGGAATATCCATCAACGAGTTTCATATTCATGTCTTGAAATCTCTCTTCTTGATTAAAGCTCCGGATGGTCGTTGAACCTGACACAGTTTCCGAGAAATTTTGTATTATTGGGGCTTTGCACACGCCAACCAGTCGTGCTAGCTCTCGTGCTGAAGATATATAATAATGCTAGCAGAAAATAAGATTCAGAATTACGTTAGAAACAATTATGAAGATGGTTTAGATTTTAGAATTAGAACGAGGATACCTGCAACCATATGCAAATGCCATTAACTGGGATGAAAACTGAAAACACTTGCCAAGAAATCTGAGACATCATTGCAATGGCGGCTAGAAGCTGTACAACTGCAAACACAAAAACACCGACTGCATTTGGAATTGTCAAGTCCATTGCAGTTTGATCTGTCGATGCCTGTAGGAAAATGAGGTCAAACTTTGACTTAAAAGGTTCACCATTACCTCTAAACTTAGAAACACATAGAATGTATTGATAATCGACTTACTCTATTTAAAATACGCCCACTCGGGGTTGCATCAAAGAAAGACATAGGAGCACGAAAGATGCATAAATGCATTTTATTGAACAGTAGATTAGCGGTTTTATAACCAGCTGTTGTAAGACACATTGCTCTAACAAATATGCAAAATACGCTTCCAAATGCCAAACCTACATAAACCAATATGAATGTGGTTCCCCCAACTGGGGGAACCACATCTTCTGACACCGGTGATGCCCAAGCGAGCCAGTAATTGCTTGCAACTTGAAGTAGCTCGAAAATGATTGCTGCAAGCAATATGCAAGGCACAAGTGCCCCTTGGTATGCACTTGTAATGTATTTCCAGTACATGGAAATACCAACACTTCCTTTTTCTCGTTCTTCTTTCTGAACAAGCTGTCTGTTTGTTCCTTTGGTGTCATCTGATTTAACCTCAACCTTATTTCCCTTCACGACATCTGTACTGACAAATTCCGAGCTGGTATTTATCGAATCAATTATTGATAAAGCTTCTTTATGTGCACCAACAAGTTCCATAAAGTCGGTTCCGGAATCAAGAATCTCATTATACTTTCCAGCTTGTTTGATCCTTCCAGCTTTCAAGACCTTATCAGAAATAAATTACATATAAATTAGTGTATTTATTGATAAATTAAAGGTGCAAATAAGCACTAGTTGGGTAATGGGTAAAAACAGATTTGGGTTGAAATAGGTCATTTCTCTACTGGGTTTAAACGGATTGGGTTGACACACAAACACTTTTGTCCTAATATTATTTCTTTTTATAGATAACCAACAGGTTAAACAATTATTACGAAACAGTAAGATTACGATAACAATCTAAATGATTGAACAAAGCGACTAGGAGGTTGCATGTATTATAAATAAACTTTAAACCTGTTCTAGTTGACCCGTTTGAGGTGAAACACAACCCAAATCGAATTGTTTAAAGAAAATATGATCAAAATAGCTCACCAGGACAAGATCCGCAACTGGCAAGAACTCTACTTGGTGGGTGACATACATTACTGTTTTCGAGTCCAGAAATCCCAGTAGACATTCCTGCTATGCCAGGTTTAGTCATGTAAACAATAGTTCACAAGTAACTTGTACATTATTAAACATTAGAATTTTGTATCATAATATTTACTCACTTTAAATAAATGGCTTCCCGTATGTGCATCAACTGCACTAAACGGATCATCAAATAAATAAATATCAGCATCTTGATATAAAGCACGCGCAATTTGTAATCTCTGCTTCTGACCACCGCTCAAATTGATTCCCCTTTCCCCTATAACTGTTTGATCACCAAAAGGCAGGATTTCAAGATCTTTCTTCAAAGCACAGGCTTCAAGAACCTTATCATACCTGATTCTATCCATTTCTTTACCAAATAATATGTTCTCTTGTATATTTCCACTTTGTATCCATGGAGATTGAGCAACATAAGCTTTTGTACCACTGAGCTTTACACTGCCTGATACTTTTCCCACTTCACCAAGAATACACGAAAGTAAACTCGATTTTCCTGACCCGACTGTACCACAAACAGCAACCTTCATCCCATGAATGATTTTTATATTTATATCTTTTAGTGATAGATTGCCAGATAAAACATCCCATGAAAAATTTCCGTTACTGATCTCGATTGCAATATCAGAGCTACCTCGTGGACGTGTGTCTACAACACTAGAATCTAAGTCATCGAGACAAAGGTATTCAGTGATACGATCTAGTGAAACTTTTGTTTGTGCGATCATTGATATGGTGTCGGGAAGATTGTAAATAGGTTGTTGAAGTATTTTAAATGTTGCGATTGCAGACAGTATCTTCCCTGATTCAAGAGGGATCCCGATAAGCACACATGTTGCAAAAGTGATCGCAGCTACAAAAGTCGGTGTAATCCAGATCAATGATATGATTGTGGTGAAAGTACATAAGAACTTTCTCAACCATTTTGTCTCAAGACATCTAAGTTCAAAAATTCTGGACAAAAACTTCATCTCCCATCCCTGAAGTTTAAGGATCTTCATATTTCTCAAGATTTCAGATGTTTTTCTCATCCTGTTATCTTTAGATTTCATTAACTCGTCTTGATACTTCTCCTGCAGTCTCCCCAGAGGAATATTAGCCAACATCACGATACCAATTGCTACTAATGCAGCAAGTGAAGCAATCCCAAGATTCAGATACAAAACTGCTAAAGCCAAACCGACCTGCATGATTACTAGCCATGGATCATGTATGTACCACCCAAAGTCACCGATTCTTTCTGCATCAATGGCTATAAGGTTAGTAATCTCACCACTAGAGTGTCCGACTTTTGACTGACCCGAAATGGTCAAACCCTTTTGGTATATAATTGCAATAAGAGCCGCCCTAGCCCGAATTCCACCTTGTTGGAGCTTAAAGAACCAGTGTCTTTGTGATATAGATTCCACAACTTTGGCAATGAAGAAGATGAAAACGAAAAGACAACCTTCGCGTTTAGAACCTTGGCTTCCATTGAGGAATTGAACAAATGCATCTATGAGATAAGGTCCAACATAAGAAGCGAGTGTATAAATAACCGCAAGAATTGCTGTAACTAGGATGTCCTTCCATGTGGTATGGATTAAAGCTTTCACGAGGTCGAATGTTGTGAGCTTCTTGTTATTAAAGCGATCACATTTCAACTTATTTCTTAAAATCGGAAAAGAACCTCTTACGCTATCAAGACCAGTAAGGTGAGGGACGTCCTCGAGGTCTAATGGTTTCCTGTGACCAGTGGCAATCAATGGGCTCAACCAAGAGAAAGTCAAATGGCTAAAGATACCACTGTTTGCATAAGGGGTTATGGCTTTAGAGCTATGGTTTAAGAGTGGTTCTTTAAGATCATTATCTTTGGTTTCACCTGCAAGATCTCCATCAGCTCCTGGCATTGCAGAGGCCTGTCATGCAGATCATGCACATTATTTCTTGTTGATATGGGCTTGTCATTGTGTGATATTAAATAATTAAATTAATTATATATAGAATACAATTATACAAGAGAAACCCTAATAGCGAAATCATAATGAAAATTGGTGATCTTATCACTTTCTGACAAGTCGAATAGGTCAAAAATTAATGTTAATGGTCGGGTCATATGTATACTAAAGTTTAGTTTAAGTTTTCATCATGCACGGAAAACACAATCTAAGAAGGTACGGTTAATCCGTTGATATTTTTGCATGTAGTGTTAAATTTTGTTAAGATTTGTATATTTTATATACGTAGTTTAATTATTGACATAGAATAAGACAAATGAGATCTTGTAAATCTACAAAACGAGTTTTTAATTATTTTTTTTGTTTTGTTATACTTGTCTTTGTTTACAAAGGTTTCTTAATGTCTATCATAGGTGGAGTTATTAACTTTTAAAATATACATTTTCTCCCAAAAAATAATAAAAAAGTTAAAGCAAAGAAAATTAAACACAAGTCATGAAGCTAGTGGTCGAGGTGGCATAAATTAGTAATAAAGTTCAATTATGGCTTCTCTTTATATATATATTTTTATATTAAAAAATTAGAAAAACGTCCTTGGGTATGTCTTCATTTTCTTGAATAGGTGACAAAGATTCTAATACTAATTAATTACGAAAATTGGGATAATTAATATGAATTGTTGATAGAGGTTGGAAGAAGTAATTATATATATATATATATATAAATAAAAGTGAGTAGAGCCGATAAACTTATGGTCCAATAAATAGTAAAATACACAAGCTAGTGTGTGTGTGTATATATATATATATATATATATATATATATATATATATATATA
>JAUEJL010070785.1:0-16636 GCA_032274825.1 Drosophyllum lusitanicum | reverse complement strand
AATCAAGTTTTGAGCTTTAAGCTCCAACAATGGTGTTTCTCATACAAACTCATAAATCACTACAAGAAACATAACCAGACAAATAACAACATGCTATGAACATGATCTAACCTTTGTTTTGAATTATCAACCAACAATTCTTCACTTTGATATTTCAAGTTCTAGTTCCTCTTTTCCTTCTTTTCAAAGAAACACATACACACACTTTCACCAACACTATATGAGGAGGTGACTTCTGTTTAAGTCATGCATATCCATATAAATTTATTCAGTACACGTACACACTCAATTTGAGTCACCTAGCATGAGGTGTCTTTTTTTTAACATTAACCATACATACTAACATACATACATACAAACCCTCATACATACATCCGAATCAATTTTATCAACTGATTTAATCAAATGATATTGTACTATTATCTCTTCTAAATATCACCAATCAATTAGTCTTTCTCAACCAATTAATTTAGAATGCAATCGAGGTATTCTTTACAACTCTCGTACTAACCCAACTTGTCTAATCATAAATTCATACGACATCAATTATTCATTTAATCTCGTAATTAATCTTAAATATGCATAACCAATACACTTCGACTTACCATTGGTCCGCCCACGACTAGGCCGGGCTTGCGGATGTTACATTTACTAACCCTGCCTTTACTTAATTAATTTCTAGACCTTAATCTGTGTATAATTATGAGTTTCTTCTTGATCCGTTGTTTATATAAAGCATTGTTTAAGGTAATTTAAAAGAAAACTTCTAACCATTTTATAATAACCACTTGTTGCTAATTAATATATATGCGGAGATGCCCAAGGACTAAACCGTCTTCAACTGTCGAAAGGGTTTCACAGCTTGTTTTTAAGGTTTCAAAGTATGGAGAGGTGACTAGGTGAGGCAAAGTAATTTAAATGCCTAGTTTTTTATTTTTTAATAAATAAAAAAGAAAACGGGTCAAAGCAGGTTAGATAATCCCAGGTCAACAGGTTGAACCATAAACCCGGACTGGTCGATGCGGAACAGAAATAAACAAAAACCCGGTATATATTGACCAAGTCTCCTCACTAAGTCGTGGGGTTTTAAAACATTGCCGAAAATTGGTTGTTACTTTATATACGATGGTAAAAGTACATTGACTCTATACACAAACTGGAGTATATTATTTCAATTTTTAAACAAGATATTTTATCTAAAATAATGCTTTGACTTAATACATTATTATTACACACATTTCACATTGTTATTGTTATTAATGATATATAAATTACAAAGAATGTATTTAGAAACAACATAGTTTTTATATCATCCTATAAAATTTTATTATGCATCCACATACTCATTAAATCAAGACATATATTAAAATCAAAAAACGAAATCAAGAAAAGAAAATAGATAGGTTTTACATGTTATTAATTAGTGTGCCGGAGAATAAATAAAAAAACTTTGGAAAGAAATTCCTAAATAAAAAATGGTGTAAATGTTTGGACCACTTAAAAATTTAAATTGACCCCTTAGGCCGTCCGTATGGCATTCGGGTAGTTTTTGGGTTGAATCTAAATATTGGAATGTCTCCCTCTGCAACCCAATTCTAGGAACCCGAACCCGAAGCATTCATCTCCTCTTCTCTCTCTCTTATGTATTTAATAATAAAATAAAATAAAATATGTAATATGATTGAGTTAGACATACTAGTTTTTGAGTTGAAAAAGAAAATAATAAGAGAAAGTGATGTAATCTTAATATAACATTTTGGTTGAATAACCCGAATTGCATGTCGACAAATAATGTTACGATACAACATACGTAAGTGAATGATATATATATTATAAAATATAATGTAATTGATTTAATATATTTATTATTTGAAATAGTAGTGCCCAAATAAAAAAATAAAGTAAACGAAGAGTATAAATGCCAATGCGAAAGACAAGAGAAAAAGACAGAGCATGGGCCCAATGAAATATGACCAAGTGGACTCATCTCACCGCTTTACTTCTCCTATTGGTGCTTTACACGTTGATCTCGTAGGTCCCACTACACCCAAACATCCCTCTTCTTTTATTTTTCACCTACATCAATTATATTCTTTTCTCGTAATTCTTTTTACAAAAATAAAGAAAAAGAAAATAATATTAATAATAAATAAATAAACGGCATAGGACCAATTGACCAAAGATAGCCTAGAAATACGTATCAGTAGCAGATCAAGACATGTGGTATGATACTTGCTAGTATAACTGATTATATAAAATGATATAAAAATTATAAATAAATAACTTAAATGGTAAAACAAATTAATAGAAAAACTTTATTAGATGTATTTGTGTTATTGTTATGAAAGGACTTAGTATGTAATTGTTGACTAATGTTTTGACAGAAGACGAAAAGTAATTTTGTAATGTGTTTAATAAAAGTCTTGGTTCACTCCACTTATAGCTAATTTGTTTTAAGTTGCAACCCGACAAACTTACAGTAACAAAGGGTACCCACTACTACCCCTTAAACTGTTAACTTTCGACTGAATTTTTTTTGTATATAAATTCAATAACTACTTGAATATTAATATATATATCTATGTTAACTCTAATCAATATTTATTTGTCCACAACTACTTATTATGCCACCAAAATCATGCAATGTTTTTTACGGTTTTCTTTTCAGGCTCTGGCTCTTATATCCCACAGTAAGCTTGTTTTTTCATAACTAAAAGTTTTCAAATCCTAACTTCATTTTAAAAAAAACTTGTAAAAAACCTATTAATTAGGCCTATTTTTATTTAATTATGTAGGTTTATATATATTATCATTCAATTAGATTCAAAAAGCATGTAGATAACGAATATAAGGTTAGGAACCTATTGTTGAGGCAACGATCGTCCATAAACCATTAATCCCATGCATTAAAACAATATAAAATTTATTAGTTTAAACAATCTACAATAAAAATAGAAATGGTATAAGTTTTTGGTGTACTAAATTCATCACCACTACTATAACCAAATACGATATAATTCAATTAATCATTAAAAACCTTATCTCCATTGTAATATAAGCTCAGCATACATGTTTTTATCTTTACCCCTTGCATCCTTTTATTTTAAGAAATAACTGTAATTGTCATCTTTATATCTAACTAGTATACAAATCTTTTTTATATTAAAAAAGGAAAAAATGCAAGCGAATGAGTTTGTGCGCCACCACCTTGCCTCCTTTCTTCGGCACACACATGCTATCGGAACATCCTTTGCTGGGATGAAAGGTTGTCGTGGGCGTGTGTCTTTCGGCATCACATCTTTTCATCCCTCCTTCATTCCCTACTAACTGTCACACTTCATCTACCCTTATTGTACCTCTATCTATCTATATATAGATGTACTTGTTAGCATCCTAATAAAAGAAAATTAATCCTACACAATTAGTTTGTCACCTATAGGCTTTTGTCAAATAATTTTTCACACGGTAAAGATTTGTATAAACACAGACACTATATAAACTTTTTTTTCTTTTATTCTATGATTAAAGACTATTTTGTAAATCATATATTAACATTAGCATAATTTATAAAATAATATTTTTTGTCACATTGTTTTATAAGTATCCACAAAGTAACGCCCCAAAATGTTTTTTATACAAATTCATAATATCTCATAAAAGATTCATATAAGTTTTCAATCGTACTCACCGACCCTAGACACAAGATTTACGGTATAAATAAAATAGTAATTATTGTTTAATAAACTCATAGTTTAATATTTGCGGAAAGATAACTGTCACATCGGTGCTTTACCCTGTCCACACGAGACGATCCTGAAAAATATTCATCAAACACGAGTAAGTACAAAGCTTTGTGAGCTAACACAGTACTTGCATGCTATATCAAATGGTACACATTCAAGTAGCAAGTACACATCATCAACAATTAACACCACACAGGCAGATAAGCGCACAGTTGCACATAATTTGTCAAAGCTGAAATAAGAAGCACTTAACTACGCATAAATGTCACATCGACATATACCATACAATATCACACATGAACAGTCATTACATTATTAAGAGTAAGTTAGTGAAAACTCACCTGATTAGCAGTATAAAGTAATCACAATAAACAACAGTAACTTGGAAGCTAAATGCGTATATCGACAAGAACATACAAACACGGTTCCACTAAATTAAACAATCAATAGATTAAACTATACACGGGACCCTAATAAACATCAGTTTCCCAAACCCTTAACTTAGGTCCCTAATTTGTGATTCAGCGGTTTAGTTTACGGTTTCAATCTAATTTGCGATTCCATAGCGAATCATGTTTTACGATTCTAATTCACGATTCAATATAGCGTCCCAATATACATTGCAGTTTTTGATTCATTAACACATATTGGTTTGTGATTCATGTTAGGATTCCATTTACGATTCACTGATTTACGATTGCTACAACCTGTGATTTGCGATTCTACTTTTCAATTACAGATTTGCGATTGAATCCCTCTCCAAAGTTTTCGATTCTTAGTTACACTTCCATTTTTCAATTGGGGTGACTTAAGGTTTACGACTCCCTTGCAATTCTAATTTTACAATTCATTTCCACATCCTGATTTACGATTCTATAAGCATATCACGGGTTTTTTATTGAGGCTGGATGTGGTTTAAAATTGCAATTCGGGGTATCCCATAAGGGACTCAACTCGTAAGTTTTTGGATTCCCATACCTCACATGATTTACGATTCCCACCAGCCTAAGGTTTTCTATTCAACTGCATATTAGAATTATGATTCCTAGAACATTTGCGATTCCAAAAATATTGTCGACATTCAAATCATCGAATCCTCCCAAAACGTAATCAATTTTATTCATTCTTGTTGCAATAGATCTCCTTCATCATTTTATCAAACCCCTAATGTTTAATTTCATTTTTATTGAGTTTTACCCCTATAAAATACAATTGTACGTTTGGTTTCTTCCTCACTGTCGCTGAACACAGAACCATACCAAAACCTACTCAAATCCCATCCCACTGATGAAAAACCTATATGAATTGGATTGTAAAAAGGTGGAGATTATTACCTAATTGATTACCAAATGATTCTAATCGATTTGACGAAGAAATAATGAAGATCCTCCTCTCGGCCTCAATACACACACAACACACTTGACACACAATTCCTTAAAACAACTATAGTGTTACATCTAGGGCTTTGTGTCCTAATCTTGGTTTATTTATATCTTTTTAAGTAACCTAGTGTCTAAACACACTATGGGGGATTTCTTTTTAATAAAGAATATAATAAAATAAATGTCATTTATTACAAATCTAAAATAGGTTTTATAGTTGACTATATTAGCCCTAAGAGGAAAAATAGTGTGATTTTTATACTTTCAACTAGGGGTGTTTAAACTACCCAAACCCAAAAAAGCAAATCTAAAAACCAAACAACATGCCAAAATCTAGGTTAATTAAACTGAATATTTTCTTTTTCCGGTTTGGTTAACCGAATCGATAAATATTTTGGTTATTCGGTTCAGTTAAGGTTCATAACTTTAGTGACGGACGGTTAACAGAAACACCAAAAAATTAAAATGCAATAATTTTATTTTCCAGATCTATCAATACCAATCAATTGATCAATATTTTTAATACAATAATTATCAACTTATAATAAATTGTTACCAAAAACCAATATTTACATTTCACTTTCCAATATAGATATTAGTAGATATAGTGGTTTACAAGTTTATTACGTTTATAAATCTTATTATTTACTACTTATTAACTTAGTTCTACCCTATTTTCGTCACGTCTTTATTCATGATATGTTTCTCCTAATATAATTAGTTGTTCAATAATTAAAAATTCGTAATGTTTTCAAAGATTCTAAAAAGACCAATTAACCAATTATTTAGTAATCAGAAATGGTAATTTGGTTATTCAAAAAATCAAACTAAAAAGACCAATTAACCAATTATTGATTAACCTGTTTTTTCGACTTAGGTTTGGGTTCAAGAACTTTAAAAACCAATATTTTATTTAACCATCCATAAATTTCACACCGCTATTTCCAACCCCTATAAACGAAGGGAGGTGATTCTTTCACGAAAACAATTGATTCATCCACGAAAATTGAATGCTTCACAAACTTATATAATAGTTTCAAGCGTATTGTATCTTGTATAAAAGAATCAATTAACTCTGTGACATAATCATTTCACATAATTGAATGATGTATAGAGTGTACTTTCATCTTTCATGCATCTTTTCTGAGATTTAACTAAATTTACTAACATTGACAAGTTTCATGCACCAATAAATGAAAAAAAATACAATAGGAAAATAAATTTAATATAAATAAAAGACTAACATATATCAAATTTATTAAATGATCTTAACTCTTCATTTAATAAAATAAATTTAATTGCTCAATTGTAACAATAATATCTCTTTGTATCACGATACCGCTTTTCTGTCTTCACATCTACCCTCAATCTCGCAGACGCTTCCATCACTGGTCTGAATATTGACGCCGTTTATCACCTTTTTTAAATTCTCATTTGTCTCCTGTTTATTATTATTTTATATCTTTTTTCTTAATATTTAATATTTATTATTTTTAAACCAACCCGTATATTATTAATACATCAAATCTATTTGTAGCTATATATTATTCATCTATAATAAAATGTATATAAGCTATGCATGTTAATGGACTTGATGTAACTTACATCAATATTTAATATAAGTATATAACCATGTATCTTAGTATTCGGTTTTGACAACATCCTAGGTATTTGTTTTGAGTTATTTTAATTATTCTTTGTTTTTTATTCTTGATTTATTCTCTTCCATACAAAAACAATTAGCTGAAAAAAAATAATGGATACTACTGAACTATTAGTATTTTTTAATCGTCAGACGCTTCAGATATATTTTATTTTTCTCTTAAAATATTTTAAGAGGAAGTGAATTCCTCAATTTTATTTAATAAAAATCATTTTATATTTATGCAGTAACTATATAAAATATATATTTTTTCATTTATTTATTTATATTAAATAATTTCATCTACGAGCTTATTTATTTAACAAATTACCCGAAAGTCCGAAACACTCCTCCATGGATCCACATGGGATGCTTTTTTACTTTTCACTAAATCCACGCCCAAATGGAGCCCATATTTTGGTATGGTGGGTCCATTATGTGGACCCACATAAAAATGTAGTATAAGTATATAAATTTAAGAAAAATACTTAATTTAATAGTTGGATGAAATTGCCATTTGTACGGATGGCAACATTACGTACATGACAAAAACACATGTTTGTTTTCAATTATTAGAAGCTATTATTCTATTAAGTTTTTGTACTTCTTTATTTCTTTGATTATTTATTTAGTTAATTTATATTAAACTTGTTTACATCTTATTTATCTTATATTTTGATTTTATAAGAATATGTATTATTGTGGTTGTAGTTATTTTAAATTAAATTAACACGTATGATCATAAAATCGATAAAACATTGAGAGCGTTTATTCTCGTTTGATTCTCTTTCAAATAAAATTTCATTTGAAATGAGATATATAGATAGCCTATAAATATGTATTTTGGGTTGATCTCATTAAACTTTTATTTAGAAAACATGACTTTTTTTAATGGGAACTAGACTTTTTAGTTGAAGTATATGTCTCATTTATTTATAGCAATAATAAATATGCTACTCCAACAACATCACCAAAATCAACAATCAATAAACTATAAAATGCAGTAATCACACATGACTAGTACTATATATAATGTATTTTTTTTATACATCAGCGAAACTAATAAAAAAAACTAGCAAGAAGCTAGCATAAATAAGTTAAGTACGAAGAGCAAAAATAGAGAAACCATTGCGAATGAACTTTTAATAATGGAAAAGAACACCAATTAGCCCAAGATATTATCTTTCTAAACTTGCGTATCGAATTTATCGAATTTAACCATAATAGGGTTATACTTTGAATTGCTCCAACAAGATCCTTCGAGATGTGAGTGCCATTAGGAAAAGCCTTTGAAATTCTCGATGACCAAACATTTTAGCGAAGGGAAAAAAAGGGCTATTTAAATACTAACCATTGATTGCCTTCTAGATATAAAATATGACTCCAATTTAAAAGATTCACGGTAAAAGAGAAAGAACAGCCCCGTCATCTACAATATTGTATTTTTTTTGTACAAGTCATCGATTATTATTGTTATAATTAGAACAACAAATTCAAGTATTTATTAGTTATAATTAAAAAGAATTTAAAATGATTATAAAATATTTTAATATAAAAAAGAATTTTTTTAAATATGATATTTTAAAATGTTATAAAGGATAAAAATGATATTTTTAAATTAGGATGACTTATAAATCTAAATCAAGAGATTATAACATAATTCTTAAATAATTCTTTTACTTAAATGTAAAAAATAGTGTGAATATATTACATAATTTTTATTTATTTTATCACATATAACTAAATAAATATTATATAATAAAGCTAATAATTCATTTATATATAAAATTATTTATATCTACGTATCTAGCTTATTAAATTCACACACATCTATTAGTTTTCTTAATTTTAAAAAAATAAATGATCAAGATTATGTAATTAAAAATAAATGACTAAGATTGTATAATAACTTTGATTTAAATTAGTCTTTTATTTATATTAGAAGATAATTAAGCAACTTTGTATTTGATAAGAATAGATCATGCTTATAAATTCTTTTTTTACCATGCCTAGAAAAGGTTTAAAGTTTTCTCAATTAGATAACGTCAATGAGACAATAGTATAACATGTAACTCGCAAACATGAATCTAATTTAGACTTAAATAACCATAGTTAGGGGTTGTTTGTTGCTGTTTAATGGAACCATTCAGCGCTAAATGCTAAATGAAGACTGTGCTGAAGGATTCAGCATAATGCTGCTGAATCATTCTACTTAAAGTGTATTCTGAATCATTAAGCACCAAGTATTTTTACCCTAATACTCATTTTTTCACACTTTGTCTTGTTAAACAATCATATCTTATCTTATAATATAATATATCATTATTAAGGTTAAAATGATAATTTGCATTCTTTAGATTGTTTATTCAGAACCTTTATCAAACAGCATAACACATTCAGAGGCAGATTCATTCAGAGCCTTTGAATTATTCAGAGTACAGAATCATTCAGTGCTTAATTATTCTGTTTTAACAAATAGCCCCTTACTCTTAACTGATATAAATAAATAAAAACAATTACAAATAGGGCAAATTGCATGAAAACATGTAATGAAATTTGTCTTAGTTATCATTGTATACAACTAACTTTAAAATTTAAAAAATAATACAAATAACTTTTATAATCCTCTCATTGTATGCAAACAATTTTTTATGTGTCTGTTGTTTAGTTACCATTATATACAATGAACTTTGCCATAACTTCTATAGTATATAACAAGTTGCATACAATGTGAGGATTATGAAAGTTGCTTGCATTATTTTTAAGAAAATAAAGTTGATTGTATATAATGGTAACTAAAATAATGTTCATTGTGTTTTAATGCAATTTGCCCTTAAAAATAATATTAAAGGGCTTGTAGCCAAACAGTATCGAAGTGTTAAAAGGTGTTTTAATACAATTTATTTTATTTTAATATAATTTACCCTATGTTATAATTAATACAATCGATCGTATGAAAACAATTACAAATGTCACGAATGATGATAGCATGCATGATTGATGGTTGTGTCAAGTGATGACAATAGTTGATTGGAAAAATAAAGAAAAAAGGTGTGATGTCTTATCAATTTTAATCGTAATTGAGAGGACCAACTTAAAATCTTCATGTGAACTAATTAAGTCAATTTAAAGCTTCTAACTTGAATTGATTGTATAGGAAGGTGTCAAACACTCTTTTAAGGGTGTGTTCGGTAACGGACTTATAAGAGATTATAGGGGCTTGAGATTCTAGTTTTCATAATCTTCAACCCCGTTTGGGTGTTAAAATCTTGACGGGATTATTAAAAACATATTCTCTCATAATTTTTCAAAATAAAGCCTTTTCTAATAGCTTATAGCTTGGGCTTGGGTTATCAATTAATCAGCATCAGTTCCAGCCCCAACCTCAGCTAGTTTCGCCAAACTCATCTTATAATTAACATTGTATAATTAAGGGATTAATTATAATAATTATTGATAATAACAAGCTTCCTATCATCAATCTCAAGCTGACTATAGTTGGTTGACCTAATTGAATTAAAGATTTAAAAATCCAAGTGGTTTAGTTTGTTGTTTAATTAAGACCTAATTAAACAATCAAGTCCAATTAATTGTCGTTAAGCTCGTTTGTCTCTTGTCCACTAGTGAATAGTTCGAGGCCTAAGTCCAATAAGATTTCTTAAGTGTGGGTTTGAATGGTCATTTTAATACACACTAGCATCGTACCCGCGCAATATTATGACAAATAATTTTTGTTTTATAACACGTTGCTTTCATGAATTTAATGATATGTTATTCACGCGATTCAATGTCACGAAAAAGTTTTTTACAGCAATATGTCCATTTTTTCCAAACTTTCTTTTATTTCCATCAACTATTTTATTATTTTTTAAAATAAATTTTAAAAGACATTAAAATGAGAAAAAAAGATTTATATTTATAAAATAAGGAGAGAAAAGTTAATAAGATTTTAAAAATTATAATGATGTGGGTGAATAATTGTGTTTGTGTGAGAGATTGTGTTAGTATGAGAGTATATATTAAATGTAGAAAAAGTTAAAGTAAATTAGAAAAGAGAATTAAATTGTTAAAAATTGAGTGGATGAGATTAATCTAGATAGGATGAAAGGTCAAGATATTGTCTTGATTGAATTTTAAGAACTCTTAAAATTAAGGAAGAGAAAAAATGCTAAATGATTTATATAGTAGTATAGATAAAGAGGGAAAACAAGGCTTCTACTTTACACTCGAGGATCGAACTGCTGAAGTCATGATCTGAAAGAAAGGCCAATTAAACTGAATATTCAAGGTGCAACATGCATGCATGCACTACCTAATACTGATTTTTAATTGAACAAAATTTCTATAGTTCTAGGGTTGTTACTTTGTTTCTTGATTTAACTTTTGTGTTTTTAGCTAGTTTAATATGTGGTTGGTTTCGTTTGATGAACACATTTACAAGTTTCTAGTGTTTCTCTAATAGGCTAGGTTACTTGTTTATTATATGTTTGATTATTGAGTTCATTAAATAATTAAAGTTGTTAATAAATTAGTTAACTACTTGAAACTTGTTGATTATTTACTTAGATACAAATGATCTCATTTGTTGAACAAATTTCCAAGTTCATAAAATTTTGTTTTACGGTTTAGTTAACTGCATGTTATCGATTAATTTGGCTTACTAAACAAAATACTGAATTTCGAGTGTTTGAATTGGTTTTTTAGGGCAACGAGTTTCCATTTATTGCAAGGTTAAAACTAGTACATGATTTTACGTGGTCATCAAGTAGGAGAGCTACCAAACCCGGAGGGGAAATACACAACTGACATAACCTCTAAACAATACC
Source organism: Drosophyllum lusitanicum (assembly GCA_032274825.1). Classification (NCBI taxonomy): domain Eukaryota; kingdom Viridiplantae; phylum Streptophyta; class Magnoliopsida; order Caryophyllales; family Drosophyllaceae; genus Drosophyllum; species Drosophyllum lusitanicum. The sequence continues at coordinate 5,043 of JAUEJL010070785.1, read as the reverse complement.
CATTTTCCAAGGACTTTTTACTCAAACATCCCACACAACCAAACCCTTTTAACACAATTGGAGATCCAAAGGTAAGACATTGTAACTAATGAAGCAAACAAGTCTTGGTCCAAAGGTAAGGCCTGTAGGATTGAGTTTCTCCAATCCTGGAGGCACCAAATGGCTGAGTAGCATACACTTTTGAACACCATGGCTACCCTTGATGTTCCAAGATGCCCAACTACAATCGACAAGAGTGAAGGAATACAAGGATTGGGGGGAAATTCAACCCCCGCCATGCAAATATCTAGCGCCAAATTAACTCTAACGGTCACCGCACATGTCACCATGCAGTGACTCAAATCATCAGCAGCCCCTCAGAGAACGTACATGTCGAGGTTTGTAAGGGAACACCTTTAAGTGCAAGCTTAGATTTTGTTGTGAAGCGATTAAGAATAGCCCCCCACACACAAATATTTACTTTTCCCGGCACTAGACTATTCCATCCGAAGCAGTTGTCACTTTGAAGCTCTTGTAGCAGTCCATTTTGTGTCGGCTAAGAAGGTTTTTTTGACCGTAAGGATCCCTGAGCCTTCAAGACGCCAACTCCAACTATTCTTTTTGTTTAGCAAAATAAAACAGTCTCCTTAACAACTTTGGACAAAGTAGCTACCTCTCCTTCCACCCTTCCTCTGGGAGGGATTCTCCAACACATCCGAAAAGCCTAAGCGTTCCTTAAAAGAATTGTCCACTTATTTAGTAAACAATTCTTGTTTGATTCAAGATGAAACAGTCTCGGAAAACTATCTAGCATTACATTCCCATCCTTGCACCAGGTGTCTTGCCACCATCACCAACATTTCTCACTATCGAAGATTTAAAGGGTATATCAAAAGTTTTTATTTTGGCCCAACTAGCTCAAATGCTTGACTATACCCCTTGGTTTTTCACACTATCTGAATCCGAAATGTTTCTTTCTTCTAACTCTCCATAGATTTTAGAAATTACCTTACACCATAGTGCCTCTTTCTCTGTTGACAGTCTCTATCACAACTTGCCCAAGAGTGCAAGGTTATGGGCATGAATACCGCTAACATTGAGACCTCCTGCCTTCCTGTTAGAGATTATTTTGTACCACTTTACCCACATAATTTCCTGCCTTGTTGCCTTTTCGCCATAAGAAGTACCATTTGATAGCATCCATTTTTTAATAACACGTGTTAGGGCCCTGTAGATTAACAGATAAAATAAGGGAACGTTGCTAATTACTTACTTGATCAGAGTCAAGCGTCCACCAATGGATAAATTGTTTATCTTCCATCCATTTAACCTTGCTTTGATTCAATCTGACACCTTGTTCCAACTCCTTTTTTATTCATATTGCACCAAACTAGTAAGCCAAGTACTCAAATGGAACCACGTTTATATTTTACCAAAGAATTTGAGATCCCATTCCAAACAACCTGCTTTTTCAAGGTTTACTTTAAGACCAGATAAATCTTCTATAATTTTAAGATGTAGATTAAGGTTCTCATGTTCCTTAGAGATCATTCTCCAAAATACAATGCATCATCTGCATAATGAAGTAACGGGGTGTTCGAGTTGTTGGAGTATAGGGCTACTAAAAGGAATAGCAGAGGAGAAAAGGGATCACTTTGTCTCAACCCCGTTCCATCCTGTATTTTTTGGTAGGAGAACCGTTGATCAATATTGAAATGCTCTCAAATACTCGTTAATCCTATTTCGCCATCTCAAATCCAAACCCCATCAACTGCATTACATCTTCTAAAAAATCCTAACTTACTAAATTAAACGCCTTTTCGAAGTCTACTTTGAAGATGAGAAGTCTCTGCTTTTCTTTCATCACAAAGGCAATTATTTCATTTGTTATGAGGATCCTGTAAGGCTGCTTGATTGTTGTCGATGAGGCCCAAGATTTTTAATGTTAGCTTACTTAAGGAGTTTGGATACAGTTACTCAATCAGGTTGATAGGACTTCCTTTTTGGCTGTCTTTCTTCTTTGGCACCAAGGCAATAAACGACATGTTGCATCCGTTTTCAAACCTACCATCACTTTCAAAATGGTGGACAGAATAAAAAAGTTCAGCTTTGATCGTCTCCCAAAATTGTTTGATGAACTTGAAATTTAGACCATCAGGCCCGACAGCTTCGAGTCAAAACAATTCCAAACCGCTGCCGTTATTTCTTCATCTGAAAATGGTGCTTCAAAGAAGTATCAGTTAGCCTCACATAATACTTTAAACAATGAGGATTTGAATTTTGGACGCCTTCTATTGGGTTCTTTAAACCTGTTTGTAAGATAGCAGGCTGCTTCCTCCTTGATCCCTTCTGGATCGTCAACCCACACTCCGTTCACATTAAGGCCTTTTATGCTTAGAAAAATGTATTTTGTATTAACCAAGATGTGGAAGAATTTAGAGTTTTAGGCCCCTTCCATAGACCATTTGACTTTTGCCTTCTGATTGAGGATATTTCATTCCCCTTGTTCAATAGTTTGCAATTCATGTAGCTAATTCGATCTCGCTTCATATCAACATCAATTATTAGCCCCTGCTCGGCCTTTGCGTCCTACAGATCAAGTTTGTTTTGGATGGATACTTTCTTCTCTTCCTTTTTTCTAATGATTTCCTTTCTCCAATCCCGGGTATCTGTTTTCATTATCTTCAATTTTCTTTTAAGAATGATGTCATGTGAGCGCTTGTATCCCCCCATTTTTCCAAGAGTTTTGACACCTCCTGCTTAAAGCCCTCTTCCAATAACTAACTATCAAACATTTTGAAACTTTTAGGACCAAAGTTTTTAGTGTCAACCTTAAGTAGGATCGGATAGTGGTCAAATAGTGTTCAGTTAAGCATCTCAATGTCGCATCTTTCCAAGTGTCAAAGAAGGACCCTCTTACAAGAACCTGTCAAACATTGCCAATTTTCTTCCCGGTTTATAGGTAGGTGTAAATCCTCGTCTTCCCATATAGAAGTCTTTGAGGTTTACTAATCTTATGAAGTTATTAAAGGAGTTTGCATCCCTTGTACTGAAGTTAGTTCCCAAACTTTCATCAGTAATTCTAACAACGTTCATGTCACCAAAAGGATCAAGGTAATATTTCGGTTTTGAATTATAGATAGCAAGTCCAGCCACATCTTGTCTTTTTGATCACTTGATTGAGGTCCGTAAATGTTTATAGGACCCACCATGACTTTATGATTATCCCATTCACCAATTACAACACAATAATTGTCCCCTTGGATTTCATTCGTTTTAGATAGGACACTTGTATCACACATGGTGAGCAAGCCACTAGAAAGCCTGATTGCAGGCTTTGTTATAAAATCAATATTATTAGAGCGACAAATTGCACTCATCGTCTCTAAGGAGATATAATCCGACTTAGTCTCTTGCAGCCCAATGTCCTTCGCCTTCTGAAGATAGATAAGACCCCTTATCCCCCACATACTTGTATGCCCCTCCGGACAATTTAGGGATAAAACTTTCATTTGACCAATTAACACCCGACCAACAGAGTAGGCATGGTAAACCTACATCGCATGGCACCCTCCTGGATTGAGGGTACTCCATTCCTATCAACTTCCTAACTTTACGATTCTTTCTATTGGAACTATTCCATAAACTCTCTTGACTGGCCACCGTTGAATTGTTTGCACATGTCTCTATTCTTTTTAGCCTTGCCCCAATTCTAACGAGGCGATCTCTTATTTCGGACTTCTGATGATTCATTTCTTCTATATTTCTAGAAAGGCCAATACCGGTATTATTAACTTGGCCAACATGTTTTTCATTTAATAGGCTTCTAGATTGGTCCAAAGCCGTGAACATATCTTCAACTAATTCAGTAGACCCTGATTGAGTGTTGAAGAGACTTTGGAGTGGCACTAGAAAATTTTAAAATTTTCTTCGAGGATAAAGAGTCAGCTCTGACGACACCACTTCCTAATTGATGTTGACTAGACACATGATTATGGACCGGTCCCTGCAATATATCTTCTTCTCCAGCAAATATTCCGGGTTTCTGGAGGATTGAATAGGACACATGGTTTAAATCAAGTAAGTTGGTCTACGAAATGTGTTCTTCCTCCGAATCAGTGAGGAAATCTTCCTCCTCCAAGTCGGAGTCAAACCCTAAAGAAGTGTCTTAGAATGATCAAGGGGAATGGCGAGGGGTGTTTAACACCAAGGATTGATTCCGGTCTTCTAAAACCTTTACATTATACCATATCTCCAAGACTTTGGTTGGGATTACATTGCTTATCTCTTCCAAATTATGAGTAAAAATTAGGGCTCCAAGTGCATTCTTTTTTTAGTCTTGCTCATTCATGAAATCAACCTCCATGACCGTCCCAAAAACTCTGCTGATTGTAGACACGGTATCTTCATTCCAAGATAAAGGGGGGATGCCTTCTCTTTCCAACCATATTAGCCTCCTAGTGCTTAGATGCCTTTTGGTACACAAGACCATCTCTAAGAACTAGTTTTTCTGATACTCTTGGTAGCTTTGCAACTTAGTTTTTGCGAATTCTTCATAATCCCATGTGTACAGTACAAATAGACCCAAAATGTATTGAATATCGCATCTATTCCTACCTTCCTCCTTACACAAATCCTAAACACTCCTAAGAACATCCACTTTCTTTGCTTTTTCAATCCAAGACCTCTTTAGTATTTCTTTTTGTTTGTAGTAGGTAGGTAAGGGAAATTGTTAAAAGGGTCATTTTCTAACCAACATCAATATTTTATAGGCTTTAGTTTGTAAAAATGTATCCAACTTGCCACGTTTTGCTATTGTATGTACCGAACTTTTAAAGTTACCATTTAATGTATTGGACTCTTCAAAGTTACCATTTTGTGTATTGAGTTACCTGCTATACCCTTAGCAGGTAATTTTCTGAATTTTAATTTATTTTTAAATCTACCTCATATGCCACATAAGTAAATCAACATTTATATATTTTTCTGGAAAATAAACACAAGAACATTCATATTTTTCTAGAAACACTAACACAAGAACATGAATATTTTTCTTTGAACATA
>JAUEJL010070775.1:0-16642 GCA_032274825.1 Drosophyllum lusitanicum | reverse complement strand
TGGAGTATAGGGAGCAGAGAAATTTTGAATAATACCATTTCTTCGCAGAACTCTTGAAGAATTGAGTTTCTGAACTCTGTTCCGTGATCACTACAGTGTTGCTTGACTTGTGTGCTGAACTGTGTTTGAATTCTTCGTATGAAGTTTATGAGAATGACAACAGTTTTACTTTTATTCTTTAAGAAGAAGACCCAAGTGAACCTTGTAAATTCATCAACCACGACCAATGTATACTTCTTTCCATTCATGCTTGGACAGCTGACACACCTAAATAAATCCATGTGCAGTAGATGAAATGCAGTGTTAATCTGATCACAGTGCTTGGATTTATACACTGATTTTTTTTTTGCTTACCTTGTTCACATGCATGGAAGATTTTGTCCTTTACAATCCGGATAGAGGGCAGTCCTCGAATCAACTGATGCTTTGAAATGTTTACTGATATTTTTGAAATTCAAATGAGATAGACGTTTATGCCATAACCAGTTGACCTTCGAATCAGCTTCTGATTAAAAACATGAATCATTGGCAAATGAGGCAGAACTGAAGTCTACCACATACATGTTTTCTTGCCTTTTCGCTTGGAGAACTTCTTTCCCTTTGTTATTGAAAATAAAACCTTTCGATTTTCGGAATAGTACCTCTTAATCAGTATCACAGAGTCGAGTGATGCTTATCAGATTATGTTCAAGACCTGTGACATGAGCGACATTCTTGATGCTCACAGGACCTTGACTTAAACAACCATACCCGTCAGTCTTTCAACACTTTCCTCCTCCAAAAGTAACCATGGGGCCATTTGCATCTTTTACCCCATTCAGCAGGGACTTACATCCGGTCATATGTCTTGAGCATCCACTGTCAAGATACCAAATGTTGTCGTGATGATTGCCCTGCACAAAGAACAACAAATTAGTGCCTTTGATAAGCCTAAATCCGACTGAGCTCCAAAATAGAGTGCTCAGAAGAGCAAATAACTTTTGATTTTATACACTCTGACAGACAAGAAGGTGCTTCGTGGTCTCTTTTGCCACACTTACAACATTTCCTAGTAACTTTGGTGTTTCCTTGTTTAATCTTTTTCGTTTTCTTGTCTTTGTTCTTTTCTCCAAATAATTTTAATATTTTGAACAGTGAATCTTTTACTTCTTTGATCTTAGAAACAGGCAAAATGAAGGCTTTGTTGATCTCAGTTGTTGTATTGATTTCAGCAATTTCAACCTTTTCAGTTAAAGACTTAGGTGGTTCAACTGACACATTGTTACTGGAAAATTCATGTGGGACAGAGACTTCATAGAAAATATCAATTTCAGGCAAAGATTCAGAAACAGAGAATTCAATTGACTGACTTTTTGCTTCTGAGTTTTGTTCTAAACTTTGTTCGGAGGTATTTTTAGAGATACTTTCAGATGGTACTTCAGAAAAAAAGGGTTCAGTTGACTGATTGTTTTCTTTTGAAATTTGGTCTAAACTTTGTTCAGATGAAGTTTCAGAAATGCTTTCAGATGACTTTTCAGGTTCAGAAGGAAGTTGGATGTTTCGGACTTCAGAATTTGTTCTTTTAGTAAAACCGGGATTTACATATTCAGACTTATCAAAACGTTTTTATAACAAATTAGGATTTCCAATGTTGTTAATACTCACATCATTAAAGATGATTTCATCTACATGTTTACACTTTTTACTGAACGTTGCAGCTTGTTTTATATGATCTATCCCCACTCTTTCTCTTTGAATAATCATTTGATGATTTATGCTTTCAAAGGCTAATTTATTTGGACTTAACCAAAGATCAATGATCGACTGACGATCTTTAATCTCCTCATTTGATTTTTCAAGATCACTTTTGACACTTTTTAGCTCATTAGTGAGGATTTCCAGGTGACATTTTAAAGCATATGATTCCTCAAGATATTATTCATTTTTAGTTTTAAAATCATTTACTTCATGAGTAAGATCAGAAATGGTTTGTTTAGATTTGTTTTGATTGTTATGAGTAATAGACAGATCAGAACACAAATAAGCAAACATATTATCTTTTTCATTCAAACTATAGTTTTTGAAATTTGATACCTTGTACATCATAGTGGGACTCCAACCTTCAGCAGAACTTAGTTTCTCTACTTCAGCTATATCAGCGCTGAACTTGCTTTCAGTCGCCATTAAGCACATCTCAGGATGTGCTGATCCAAACATCTCTTCTGCAACTAGACACTTTCCTTTGACAGCATCACAATCATCCTCGTCAGAAGAGGTGTCAGAGTCAATCCAGTTCAGATTTTCAGCAACCATGGCCTTTTCCTCCTTTTTGTATCCCAAAGACTTCTGTGCTTTATACTTGACTTTGTACTTATCAGCATTGGAGGGATAACTTTTTCTTTGATAGTAGGAGGTTTCCTTGACATAGCACTCGGCAGCAAAGTGGCCTAGCTTTCAACACTTAAAGAACACATTTTTTGCTTTTTCAGATGAGCCTCTTCGTTCACTGGTGTGCTTTTTGTCAAACCTTTTCTTGCCATCTGATTTGAATTTTAAGAACTTCTTGTAGTTCTTCATTATGAACACTTTTTCAGTACATTCATTATTAGAGACTTCTTCTTCTTCAACCACCTTCTTCATCTCTGATTCAGATTCATCTTAAGACTTAGATTCTTCAGTAAATCTGGAGGTTGTCTTTTGAGGATTTTCAACAACAACAGCAAGAGACTTCTTGAAGGACTTCTTTAAATCAAGCTTCTAAATACGGGTTTGCTCGTCATTCAGTAGAATCCCATACAGCTTACGCATGTACATGTCTCTGAGCATGTTGTTTGTTCTCATAATCATGCACATCATATCCCATTCAGAGGAAAGAGAATCAAGAAAGCAATTTAGTATCTGAAACTGCTCTCTAACAACACCAACTTTAAGCATGTCATTCAGTAGACATGTGAATCTTGTATATACTTCAGTTAGAGTTTCAGAATCCTTAGCACATAAGCTTTCATACTTCCGGATAATGTTGGTTTTCTTGTTCTCTCTAGCTTCAATAGTTCCTTCGAAAGAGATGCATAAACTTTCCCACATATCTTTAGCAGTTTTCAGATTACAAACAGTATGGAAAATCTCATTTGGTAAAGTGATAACTATACTGTTTCTTATCTTTGCATCAAGATTAACATACTTTTTCTCTTCTTCAGTCCATTGAGATCGAGATTTAGGACGTGAAGGAATGGGAGCATCTGAAGAACCAGTCTCCATAGAAATAGTCAAAGGAACAAAAGGACCTTCCTCAAGAATAGAGATGGAGTTTCAATAGATGGTTTCCAAATAAAGAAGTATAAAATTTTTCCAACTTGAAAAATGTTCAATAGAAAACTTTGGAGGTTTGGCAGAAGTCCCATTTTCCATGTATTCAAATTTAAACATCTTGAACAGATCACTAATTTATCAATAAAATTAGAACCTGCTCTGATACCAATTGTTTTTCCAGAAAGATGTAAAAACTAACAAAGATAAAATAATCCAAGTGCTGAAATAATTTTAAATACGAACACACGAAAATTTCAAAATAGGATTATATTAATAATCAAACTCCAAAATGCACTCAAGAACAGACTTGAGTACGGAGTACAAACTTAAATCTCAAGACCTTACTTGAAACAAAATAGTGAACAAACGCTTTCCTTTATCAAACAAGTGAGAAGGTATTTATACGCTAAGTAAACTAATCCTGACCATCTAAATAAATTACACGTGTACTGCTCTACATAAAATTAGGAAACAAAAATCTAAACTGCCACTTGAGAAAATTTAGGAGCACTGACTTTGCACATGCTAAACTTGTAGGCAACAATACTGAAACGTGCGTTCGGTTGTGAGGACCATTAAGTGACTGAAGACATACTTCAGTTGTGAAGTCCATCTTTAGTGAGACGGAGCTGTCCTTTAGATGGACGATCGGGCCCTTTTCTTCAGATGGATAATGTCAGGACTATTACAATGAATAAATAATGAGCCTTCAGATGGTTTCTTCGAAAGATATCTCCAGGGATGGAATATAGACAAATACGAGACTAATAGTAGCCCTGTGAAACTATTCTTGCCTTGTTTCGGATGACTAAGCATTGTTCATCTATTTTATTTCTGAACACCCACCATGTTCCAATGATGGACTTGTCCTTAGGTCTAGGCACAAGAGTCCGAACATTGTTTCTTTAAAATTCTGTCAATTCTTCTTCAATGGCATTAATCCAGTATGGATCTCTTAAGGCTTCATCAATCCTTTGAGGTTCGGTCATAGAGATAAATCAAGAAAACAAACATAACTTGCATGTTTTTTATCTTGTTCACATTGAATCCTCTATGTTTCCAATTACCAGATCATGTGGATGATATATGTGGTCTTTAAAGGTGGTTTGGATATTTGAGGAAGTATAGGAATCTTGGATTTGAGGGGTTGAAGTTGTTTGAGGATCAGCTGTTGTGTTTTCTTCTTCAACTAAACAAACTTCAGTGGTACTTTCAATGGATATCTCTACTGAAGATGGAATATATGAAATAGAATTAGATTCTATTGAAGTTGAATCATTCATAACATCATTCAGCAGAGGGATGGATTTGGTTGAATGTGAATGTGTATGTATGAGAGTTTGCTTTAGAACGGGTTCATCGAAATCATCTTCAATGATTGGTGTAGGTGGACCATCCTGTTCTGAAGAGACTTCTCCAGTTTGCATTAGGTCATTAAATTTTTCACATGAAACATGATTAGTAGAATAAGAAGCAACAAAGTCATTTTCATTAAAACTTACATTGATAGATTCGTCAATGACCATGGTTCAAAGCTTGTAAATTCTGTAAGCTTTGGAGATCACAGAATATCCAACGAATATTCTTTTATCAGCTTTGGGTGCAAACTTCTGCAACTGATCTTTCTGATTGAGAATGAAACACTGACAACCAAAGATATGTAGAAATTTGATGCTTGGCTTTCTTCCCTTTAGCACTTCATATAGATTTTTGTTGTGCCTTTTGATTTTAAGGGATCTATTGTGAGTGAAACACGCACAGTTCATAACTTCAACATAGAAGTTGAAATTTAGCCCAGTCTCACACAACATGGTTCTGGCAGCTTCAATAAGCGTTACGTTTCTTCTTTCTACTACGCCATTTTGTTGGGTAATTCTTGGAGTAGAGAAGTTTTGCGATATCCCTTTCTCATCACAGAAGGATTCCAGAATTTGATTTCTGATCTCGGTTCCATGATCACTTCACATCATACTTCCAAGTTTCCATTCATCAGTTCCATTTTTTTAATAAAGCAAATAATTTCATCAGTAGCTTTACTCTTAGTTCTTAGGAAGAATACCCAAGTGCATCTTGAGAATTCATCCACCATAACTAGAGCAAACTTACTTCCACCCAAACTAGCAATTGCAACAGCACCAAATAGATCCATTTGTAACATGTAGAATGGTTCAGTAATAGAGAATGCTTGCTTAGATGGAAACGATGTTTTGTGCTTCTTCCTTTCTCGCATACAGAGCAAGATTTGGGATTAGAACAAGTCAGTGAAGGTAGTACTAACACTAATTCATCGTTGCTTAGCTTATGGATATTCTTAAAATATGAGAAATCCTTTTGTGCCATAACTAGTTTGTATCAGTTATATTCTTAGAGGAAAAAGAAGTTTCCATTGAAGGATCACGAGAAGACATGTCTAAGATATACACATCTTTGGTTCTTTTGGCACTTAGCACTTTTGTGCCTTCAATATTGATTATGGAACCCCCTGTCTTATTGAAATGGACTTCATTATCTCCAGCACATAATTGACTTATGCTTATGAGATTATATTTCAATCCTTTAACATATGAGGCTTATGCACATAAAGTTCTCCATAACCTTTGTTGTCACCCAATGTTACTATAGAACCTTTTTCCTTCTTGTAGTTACTGAGTAGGGATTTGTGGTCTGTCATGGTCCTTGAACAACCACTGTCTAGGTACCAAATGTTGTTACCCTAATCAGATATGAGTGAAAGAAGGATTAGTAACACTTAGGGCCTCCACTAATTAGTTGATCCCTGTGGATTTCACTTAGCATTCCACATTACTTCAGGTTTCTTACGTAAGATAGGAACAACCATATTTTTAGTACAAGTCCGCTATTTTGATTTCCCTTGAAGACATTCAGGGGCTTTATGTACTTTACTTCCATACTTATAACATTTTTTATTTTTAGTGGTTGTGGTATTTTTAACAACATTTTTAGAATGCCAATGAGTTACCTAATCAGTCCTCTAATGACTATGGGTCTTCAGCTGTCTGACTTGTCCACTCAACATTTGAAGTTGATCCTTTAGGTTTTTGAGGTCTTTACTTAGAGGAATCTTAGATTGATCTCTAGATTTGGAAAATTTCAGACCAACCCTTGTTGTGGAAAGGTTAGAGGTCGTGAGATTATCACTACTCTTACTCATAGTTCTTCTTATTAAAAAAGAATTAAGTACTTTACAATCAGTTGTGCTGTGAATAGAAGATATATGATCAGTTGACAGGCCATCAGCTGAACATCTATCATCTATCTTTTGAACAATAATATAGAACCTCTAGTTAATGGTTTTTCAATTATCTTGACTTTTATGTTTAAGTCATCTGTTTTCAAGGATGGACAACAAAATGTCTCTTTGGTATAAACATATGATTCCTTTTCTTTACTTACATCCTTTGAACTTATTTTCTCATTAACAATATTGTTTTTGCATTCTGAAATTAGCACAGTAGTTAAATCATTTATGGGAGTGATTAAATCTTTCTTATGAGAGCTTTGACTTTTAACAAATCTATTTGTGAACACACTCTTTCCTTTAACAACTTTGTGGAAAGCTTGTGCTATAATGTCAGCTTTTTCTAAGATATGTATTTTCTTGTTAAAATCAACACAATAGAACCTTTAGAGTAATTTCCTCCTATGATACGAGCAGCACAGAGTCGTAAGAAAAGCTACTCTGAGAGGAGGTGCTCTAAACTGAAACTTCAAGTTCGTGATCATGTTCTACTCAAGGTCTCGCCATGGAAAGGGGTTATTCGTTGTAGGAAGAGAGGGAAGCTTAGTCCAAGATACATTGGGTTGTACAAGGTCTTAGCTCGAGTGGGGAAGGTGGCTTATCAATTGGAGTTGCTTGAAGAACTGTTGAGGGTTCACAACACCTTCCATATATCTCATCTACGAAAGTGCCTAGCAGACAAGACAACCTTCGTACCGATGAAAGATATGGTGGTAGAAGAAAATTAGAACTATGTGGGATGACCAGTCATTATTTTAGAAAGAAAAGTGAAAGCTCTAAGGGATTAGCAAATTCCCTTAGTTAAAGTACACTTGGAGCACCATCGAGGATCATAGTGGATGTGAGAACCCGAGAATGAGAGGTTAAAGAACTACCCAAGACAATTCATGTAGAGATTTCGAGGACGAAATCGATTCCAAGTGGGGAAGAGTTGTTATACGCATTTTCGAGTGGTAACGAATTTAATTATTACATATTTTGGGTATTAATTCTTTTAATTTTGAAGTAAATATTTTAGTGCTTTATACTAATACTTATTTATTTGGGCCTAAAAAGTGACAAATAAGAATTATGTATTGGTGATTAACTTCTATAAGTATTTAAAGTTAGTAAACAAATGGGTATTTTGTTGTACCAAGAGGAAGAGAATGGATATAGGTGATGTGGGCTTGTGTTGGGCCATCAAATTAATTAGGAAACTTAAGTCCTAAAATTACTCTAGCCACCATTCATACTCCAATCCATGTCTGTGAATTTGGAGTCACGTCTGTCGAAAGAAAAACAAAAGCATCGACTAGCAAGCTGCGTTTTTTTTTTTCAAATCAAAGTGAAGTAGGATCAAGAGGTTAGTGTTCTATGCTCTTACCATCGAATTGTATGTGCTTTTGTGGGGAAATTATTAAGAATTTCGTGGGTTTTAGGGGGCTAGAACCTGCTGTCGAGGGGTGGGACTGCCGAGAACAAAGGGTACCTTTTGATGGTCAAAAACTTGATTAAAACACAATTAATATTTAGTGTTTATCCTATGTTAGTTTAGGAACCTTTAGCCACTGAAATCATTGAGTTTTGTATCAATTTTGTGAGGGTTATTAAGAGCTGTCGAGTAGAGCTTAAAACAGTGAAAAAAAGATGGGATTTTGATGACATAAAACTTGTTATAAACTTAATTAAATGTTGGGGTTTAATCTATGTGAGTCTAGAAACCTATAGGATCAATAATCTTATAAAATGGTTGAGTTTTGGGTGACTTTTGTTGAGCTTCTAGGGCCTGTATAACAATAGCCAAAAAATCGAGAAAAGATGAAATTTTGATGATGTAAAACATGATGAAAATTCAAGTAATTGATAGGGTGTGATCTAGATGTGTTAATGAACCCATGGGAACAAAAATTAAGAATTTCGGTTGAGTATTGGCTAAGATTGGATTTTTAAAGTGTGTATACGTGTGTGTGTGTGTATATATATATCATCCATGGATTGTTCTTGAGGATGTAAGTGCATATTTTAAACATATGCATACACACACACACACACACACACACACATATATATATATATATATATGAGTTCTTGAATCACTGATTATTTAGTTTGTATGAATTGCAAATTGAGCTTAAGTCGTGAATTGCAAAGTGGTTGGATGGGATTGAATCACATACTACTTATAAACTCTCGAATCGCAAAATAGGCATAGTTATGCCAATCACAAATTGGACTTAAGGATTCGAATCACAAATTAAGTTATAGAATCAGAATCACAAATTGGTATTGAAACCCGAATCATAAATCCTGTTATGGACGAAATCGCAAATTGGGCTTTGAGGCCCAAATTGCGAATTGGGCCTAGGAAGCCCAACCGCAAATTGGACTTAATATTGAATAGAAAATTACATGATTAGAGTGGCATTATGAGAATTTATGAGATACGATTAAATTGTAGGTGATTGCGAGTGTTAACTGAATTTTAAGTATTAGTTGTGTGTTTATAGTCAACTCTCAGACTACAAAACAAGTGAGTTTCACTAAATCTTATCGTATGATATATTTGTATATATGTGATATATGTATATACATGTATGTGTTATTTGATATGATATCTGTTTATTCGTATTCTTGATAACCAAGGGGGTTATCCGATGCCTATGGCATCAAGGTCGAGTGGACCAACTTGATGGAAGTTTTTAGACATTGTGGCTGGGTGGGCCTGGCCAAGGGGGCCTTATGTGCAGATACGTGATACTGTGCGATAATCATAAGATACGGGTGATGTGTTGCTCACTAAAATTCTAGCTTACCCGTTGTTGTTTAATTATTTTCAGGACCATTGGACTAAGACAAGGGCAAGGCACCAACGTGAAAATAATTTGATTTAATATTTTATTTAAACCTTTATTTAATAGTTTCCGCTACTGAAATCTAATACTTATTTTTGGGATGGATGTAATAACCTGATTGTTTATCTACTTATTTATTGAATGAATGTTTATGTTGAAAAAAATTGAGGCGTTACATTGAACCAGAATTTGACATGTTTGCTAAAGTAGACGATGAGGCCATTTGGTGAAGGGTAGAAGTAGTTGTAGAGTAAGCAAAGCAGATCAAGATATTGATTATCTAACCTGATACCAGTTTTTAGTTCCAGATTAAGTATGCAATAACAAATTTTTGTAGAAAGGGGGTTGAATATAAACTTAAGCTTTTTTAGTTTCTAATGCACACGCTTATACTTATAATATAATTCTTATTGATATGAATCAAGAACTACATGTATAAGGAAGCAAATATTCCAAATACAGTAAACGGTGGCGGTACAAATGTTTAACACATAGATAAGTTTCTCAAAAACAATTAATGTTTAAGAGGTCCAACACATGGACAAGTTTTTCTACAGTTTTTGCTAACTCTAAAAACATGCTCTTGCTTAAAAGCTTGAAGCTTGTTGTTCTTCGAGAGATTTTTCAATGTGTGTAGTTCGGGTGTGTTTTGCATGATGAAAATGCCTATCTATTTATAGAAGTCTTGTCAACAAGTTGGAAGTTGGGGAACCAAGTGGTGTATTAAATATAATATTAATTATAAGAGCAAGTTGGTGAAAAGTAATATTATTTTATTTTTTAGATAAAATAACTTTACTTTTCATGTGAGAGATCAACCATTTGCTAATATAGTAATATTGTCTTTTATACCTTTGTGCCTCGTAACACTAAACTTCTCTTTCTTGTTAGTTCTTTAATCGATAGTAATGTTTCTTCTGATTTGACTTTACCAAATATGTAGTTTCCTGCCATATTTGAGTAAATGAGCAAATCTTCAAGATCTTCTCTTCGAAGGTAGCTTTAAAACTTCGAGGAGTAAAGTTCTATTATCTTTGTCCTTTGAAGGTACAAACAGTGCAAATACTTTTACATATAGAAGATATAAGGCATACTAGAACAATACATGTTCTGTCGTTGAATTAAAATAAATTAGATTATAAATCCAAGTATGCTAATGAATCAGTTAGGGCATATATTATGACTTCAGCTAAACAAAATGTACTAAACTGACACAATATACAGTCTCAGCCAAAATGTTGAAACGTTCAGTAGATCGTTGAAGAATGAACTCAAGATAAAGATCAATCATGGAAAGTTCAGATGATAAAGAACAATCATGGAAAATTCAGATGATATACATCAATCATGGACAGTTCAGATGATAAAGGTCGATCACAAATGGTTCAGATGATAAAGGTATATAATGGAAAGTTGAGACGATCATCCCGTTTAACTGAAAAGAGTGTAAATCTTATCCACCTAGATTTATCTATAAGATTAGAACTAAGTGCCGAAAGGGTATACTTAGCTTAAAGGTTTTGATGCTTCAGCTGAACAAAGGGTAGCTCAGCTGATCACACAGATGTTCAGCTGTGATGCTCTGAGTTATTCAACTAATGTTCAGTGAATGATATTCTACACTTTTTTTCTTGTGTAGATGTTTGCTTCGACTGATACTTAGTACTATAGCAGGTTTCTGATGATACTCTATAATTTGTAACATTTAAGTCAGAAGTTAAACAACACATGTTAACTTCATTTTAGGTCTTTACTGAAGATCTGGGTTTGTTAACATCAAATCCTATGTATTTTAATGGACGTATTTGATTATTGGGTCGAAATGATCACCTCCCCAACAAAAAGTATATTACATGAATGATGAAATATTTTATTTATAATTTAATCAGCTTCTCTATCTAAATTAGCTGGAGCTAGGAGACTAACATACGATATGAAATCTATATAGTTAGCTTTTTAAAGAATAAATAGACACAAGAATAACTAATATCTAGGGGTGACCAAACGGTCAGAACCGGCCGGGACCACACCGAACCCGGTCTGGAACCGGAACCGGTTTAGGCAAATGAATATTATAAATGAATTTAAAGTAGGGTTGACGTAGAAAGTTACATGATGACATCATGCTTGGCTAAAACTTGAATGAAAATAAGTGTTCAACCTAGAAAATAATTCATAAACCAAATTAAAAAGGATCAAATCATCATGAAAAAAGTAGTTTAAAAGAAAAAAGAGAGATGGGTAGAATACCACTATGATTCAATTTACAACACTTCATTTGAATTACATCTAGAAAATTCATATGCTCAACCTGCATATTATGATATTATATTATACCTAAAGGATAGCAATTTAGTTGCTGACAATCAAAGTGTACAAGAAAGGAAGCAAGACAAAGATAATTTATGAACTTAAGTTCTGTAAAAAACTGTCAAGACACGATAAAGATCAAATCACGCCCAGATCGGAAGCAACAACTTTACTCACATTGGTCCAAGAAAGGATCAAAACAAAATCCCAGTCCCCACCTTTACTAACCCAACTTTGTTTGACCAAAAGAATTCAGCCATATTACTCTATGATAATTAGCTAAAGTAAATCAAAGACTAATAAGGAAAAGTGACTAAATTTGTAAATGGAATTATAATCGCAATTAAGGGTAAGTGTTTATATGGTGCAAAAAGATATGACAGGGATGTACTATGTAAACATCCATGGATGCTGTAGTCTATACACATTACTCTTTCGACAACAAAAATGTATGATAAGTCAGGTAGTATGTCATTTCACTTAGAAGAAAAGTAACCTGCTAATTCATAATAGAGAATACAAATTAATGCTAATACACAAAGTTTCCTTGATTGTGCAATAACTGTAAAGTAAAGCATTTATCTTCAAATTTTGGGTAATTTCAGAAAGTTAATTTGAATTTAACAATTTATATCACATCAAGGGTCCCCAAAACTAAAAGGGATACTTTCTATAATATATAATCACACAGTCTGAATACTCAAATTTTACATACATAGTCACACTCCAACTCCTAACACAACACATGTAATGAAATTCATACCCACACAAATAACACTCTACCGTAACAAAAACTTTCAAAATGAAAAGAAACCCAACAACGGATTGATCAACGACTGCAAGCTTAATATTTTAACTTCCAATTGAACATAGTTCCGGTATCAACATACTAAATTGAAGTGAGAAGGGTCGTACATCAATAGTGACAGAATGGTTTAACTAGGTTAATTGTGACTAACAGATAAACCCTAAACCAATTTGAAGAGGGGAAAAGTATTATTACACATGGCGCCAATGATGGTTAATACAAGGCGGTTCAGTTGTAAGGTCATCAGAACACAAAGTGCATATATATCTCTTAAATGTCCATTCACATCTTTCCTTGAACCCATAAACAGAAAACCCTCGAGTCAACCGGTATAGGATGAATGGTTGCTTGTCTCAAAGTCATTGCTTAAATTGGTTCTTTTCAATGAAACTAATCGACATGCACAAGATGAATTGGAGTTCATATATAGAAAGAAACTTGGTGAGATAGAGAGTAACGATGATGAATAGTAAAAGAAAATGGGAAGAAGGTGCCAATGTTAATCACTTGATAATGAATCCAAGCCCTTAGCTGACACGCATTGCGAAAGGAGATTTATACAAAAATTGGGGCTTGAATACCAACTTTAGCATATTAAACAGGTTTATCAAAAAGAACCCATTTAAGCAACGACTTCGAGACAAGCAACCATTCATCATGTACATGTTGATTCACAGGTTTTCTGATCATGGGTTCCAGGAACCATTTGAGTGAAATAGTAAAAGAAAACTAAATAAAAGTTCATTTGAGAACTGTTTTTATTGCAAAATCCATTATGGATCAATCAATTAATATCTTGTTTTAATTAATTAAATTAAATATAAAAGAGCTTACTCGTAATTTTATAATTAATCGATGGCGCAGCGCATATTTGCCGGCCGCCATTTTTAGTTCTAGTGTTCAATTCTAGAAAATTATTATTGAAATAAAAATGGCAGTTTTGGTATAACATTTTTTTCTTTTAACTGTTTTTTTATTTTTATTTTTATTTTTTATAAGTAGTAAAAATTATTTTTTTATATTTTTTTCTTTTTTTTCCATTACATCTTTCTCTATTTATTAATCAAAATCATTTATATTTTTGTTAAAAATTTAGAGTTATATATTATGTACTTAGACCCCACAGATCCTTTTTGTTAGAATTTCTTGAGTTGGCAATAAGTTTCACTAAACGAACTTTGAGTTGCACGTTCACTAAAGTTGTAAACAAACCGAACGAACACGAATGAGGGCTTGTTCGTGTTCGTTCGTTAACTTTAGTCGAACAAAAAAAATGAACACAAAAGGATAAACGAACGAAATTTTGTGTTCATTTCGTTCGTTTAATTTTAGCCGAACATAAACAAACACAAACGAATGAACATATACAAATATAATACAAACTTGACATTATTAAATATAAACAGAAACTAACTACGTGTGTATATGTGTGTGTGTGTGTTTGAGTGCGTGTGTATATATATATCTATGTACACACACATATATACACATACATATAAACGAAGATAAATAAATGTATAAACAAAAATGAACGAACGAGGGTATTTTTTCCGTGTTCATTCATTTAATTAAACTAACAAATATTTTTGTTCATGTTCGTTTGTTTATTAAATAAACGAACATCCCCCCAAACAGTTGAACGTTCGGTAAGTTTACAACTCTAACGTGCACACATGCATCTAGGTGTACATGTGCATATATGCACGAGATCCACACGTGCACGGTGTATATATGGACCCCAACACATCTATACAGTATGAACTGGGGGTGCACATATGCACATGTGCTTAAAAAATCAAATATAATGTGCACATGTGCAATCATCTCATGCTGTGCTAGAAAAAAAACCCGACAAAAATGAAATTGTTTTCTTTGAAAAAGTATAGCAATATGGATGTCATATTAAAAAGCATATTTTTCTCATTAATTTTGTATAATTTTCGTATTTTAATACAATTGAGTTTGGTAGATATTTTAGTTTTAAAAAAGTGAGGGGAAGTGGTCCCCCCTTTATTTAGGAAGTTTGACTAAAATACCCCTCCAACATTTTTGGAAAGTGAAAATAACGGCTGTGTTTTTAATTAATTACATGTTTTTCACACTTTTAATATTAACCTTTGATTAATTATGATCAATGACCACAAACAATTTTCGCGATTCTCATAATAAAATTGATTCTTAAATGAACCATCCCTTAATTTACTATGTAATAAGGCATACAATCACAAAAACTAAAAAGCATAAATTATGAAATAGAGAAAAAAATATACAGTAAGAAAACATGAAGAATCAAATATCCCACTCCCCTCAACTACCCAACTGATAAAACTATTTTGACAAATTACTCTTCTACCCATTTTGTTTGCTTTATTGCCAAATAAGCTACACACCTACAGAATTACGATTGTCTATATTAAATTTTGTGTTCGACATTGATGTTTGAAATGATGAAGATGAAAACCCTAGTTCTTCAAATATTCTTCAATATCTATCCTTTTATTTTTTTATAGAATATTACTGATGTGGCAATTTATTAATGATGTGGCATAGCAAATTAAAAGTAAAAATAAAAATATGACCGTTACCTCTTGAATAGGTTACCAAATTCATCAAATGGTAGTTTTGGAGACTTTGATATATTAAATGATAGTTTTTGAAGTTGGGTATATATAATAGCAAAACGTGACAATTTCGATACACTTTTGGATACTAAACTCATTTTATTTTAAAGGTTCAAGTATTTAAGATTTGGTTTATTTTTGTTATTAAGAGAAAGTTACAATTCGCTCAAGAACATAATATATATTATGTAAAATTATATGGGTGTATTAAATTCATACACACTTTTAGAATTGGACTTTTTATTGAATATGTCCGCAAAACAAACAAAAACGTTATCATATCATAATGTATAATATATTCGTAACGTAAAATTAAAATCATGTAAAATTACTTTATAAATAGTACTAAAACATTTTTATTTTTAGAAAACTATACAATCTAAATTGTTTTATAAAGTATAGTAAAGTTAGGTGTTTTTATTATAATTTACAATTTATTTGAGGTTATTTTTGAAATATGAGAATAGAGGAAGGGTTAGTATTGAAAAATTACATGGAAACAAATGTATGTAAAAAATGGATATTGCTAGGATCGAACCCAAAACATATCAACAATAGATACATGTGGCTTAACCATCAGATCTACACGTCACTTTGTTCAATAAAGACAATTTTATTATTTATTTAGAACCTTTTTTTTATTTTTTAGACAATTTAGACAATTTTATTCAATAAAGACAATTTGTTCAATAAAGACAATTTTATTATTTATTAAAATACAACCTCATATGTCAATATTGTATTTCAATTTATTGTCTTACAGACCCATTAAATTTGATAATTTGTGGTCTCTTGTAATAAATTCTAATATAATTAAAAGGGAGAATTTCATAAATAACCTTACAAACTTCTTTAAATACAAATATATCCTTATAAAAATCAGTATTACATATATATTCTTTTAAAGACTTTAAACTCTCAAATATGTCCTTATACTTTAGTTAATAGTAATTAAATCATTTAAAAATTGCAATACATAATATCTAATCTAAAAAATCTCTTAACTATCCTTCATTCATCTTCATCCCTAATTAATCATTAGTAATAGACTATTGTAAAGCTATGAAAAAAATCTCACTCTACAAGACAAGCTTCATCATAAGTTCTACACTATTGTTTCGTGTGGCACACCATGCTTTTTGTGGTTGTTTATGTTTTTGAGCACCGGTTTTGAGCCTATAGACCTTTGTGTGGTGTTTGGTTATTTATTTATTTATTTCATTCATTTAGTGGTATGTACCACAATGGTTTGTAATAATAAATTAATTCGGTTTGTAATTTGTATATTATTATGGCTTGCATGCCATTGTTATTGCTTGTAATTGTTATTAGCTTAGAATAGTAATTGTGGCTTGGATGCCATTTCTTTTCATATTATATGTATTTATGAAGAGAAGACTGGAGGCAACCATCGGGAGTCTTGGAGACGTTTCGGCGATCATGGATCCGGAGGCCATTTGGAGGCAAAGGATCAAGTGGGAGCACACCTTGGAGTCTTGGATATTTGTTGTCCTTAGTA
>JAUEJL010070764.1:0-16645 GCA_032274825.1 Drosophyllum lusitanicum | reverse complement strand
AATTGTTGTACGCGAATTCAATCAACGGCAGATGGGAATCCCAAGAACCTCCATATTCTAACAACCAACACTTGCTAGTCCCTCTTCCTTCTCTGCGTCTGCACACCTCCGACTGTACACCGGCCAGCGAGAGCTCATCTCCAGTGACTCTCTAATGTTCTTTGCATCTCGATTCCTCTCTCTGGTTAGAGTGAGGATATGCAACAACAAAAAAGTCATATGCACCGATGATGTGGAAGTGGATGTGGATTGACATGAGTTGCTAAATTACAGTGAAAGTACTGATTTAAGTGTCGATAGGTAACAATAGGTGGATGTTTATACTACTAGCAAAATTCAAGTTGCTGTAGAGATGTAGTAGTTTGCAGTTTGGTTTTTCTTTAGTCGCCCCCTTCTTTTTACAGTTTGCAAAATTAGGTGGCAAGCTAAGGTTGTATGTAAAGGTTTGTGGTGATGTTGATTTAAGAGGGAGGTTCAAATGAGAATGAGAGACTCAATCTTAGCCGTCCAATTCCTCCTCCTTCAATTCCATCGCCCACCCATGAATTCATCACATACACCTTGTCATACTCTATCCCCACACTTTCCATTCATGAATTCCACTTACAAAATAAACGGCTTAGATTGAGTCTATCATTCTCATTTAATTTCTCATTCTCATTTGAACCTTCCACGTTGATTTAATATATAATATTATATCTGCAGTTAGAAAAAAGGTTAATTGCTCGATTAACATGTCTTGAAAATAAGATTGCCAATTTTTGGGTCGTCACGAAACCCGAGCCGAGCCCGACCTAAAAAGTGAAACCAACCTGAAACGGGCCAAAAGCGGGTTGGCACGAGATCAACATGAAAATAAATGGGTCGGGTCACAGTCAACCCAACAACCCGAAAGTGGTCCGTATGACCCGTTTAAAGGTAAAACTATAATATTATTAAATTTTCTTTAATACTTAAAATTTAAATTCTGAAAAGAAGATTGTGAATTCAAACAAGAGAGTGACATCTTAAGGCAATAAAACCCGCAAACAAAAGTACTAAACCCTTAAACGTTAAAAATTAAAATAAACAATAAAAGATTTACAGTTAAAATAATAGTATGTCATTTTGGTATTTTTTATTTTCACTATATGATTTTGGTACTTTTACATTTGATTGCTTGATAGGTGGTACTTTAGTATTTTAAATTTGATTCATAATTCTATTTAATGAAGAATAATTTTAAACTATTCGGTTGTTCAATAACACTATTTATTAGTACTTGATAGAATAGTAGTACATTATAGTTTTTATTATATTCATTTATATAAGTTGAATAAAAATGTAAAATCAAAATTCGAACAAAACCGAAACAAATACTGAATTTAAGTTCGAATACAATCGAAACGAACATTGAAGTTAGAATATAAACAAAAATCATTTTTGAAATTGTTACCAAAAGTTGGAAAACAAACTTAAAATTTGAAAGATTGATAAAGAAAATCGTAGTTGAAACGGAAAACCGTATTCGAAAACCGAAAAAATACCCGTCAATCACATTTGGCCTAAATGGGTCGACACAATGACACGAAAATGAATCTTGATTTGGTATATTTAGTTTGTACATTTCTAGTTTTAAGTTCGGGTATTTAAATATTTTTGACAATCTTTTAATATTAATCTATATCCCTTATAACTTAAGAACCTTCTTCTCCTATGTGGCATCTATTATACAATCTTGATTTCTTATCTAAAGTCAATTAGAATGTATGGATGGATGACGTGACAAGATCTTAGTAGTTTGGGCTCCTTTATAAATTTAAGTGGGCTTTTATTATTATTTTCTCCTTATATACAGCTCATTGCAAACCGAATTGTTTAAATTAAGTATTTAATGATCCGTTCCTTCTTCTTACTTCACTAGAGCACATTAATATATTCACCGAATTGGTTTAATAAGGTATTTAATGATCCGTTACAAGGACTTGGCTTTCTGGCTGCAAAAATTTATTCACCGAATTGTTTAAATTAAGTATTTATTGATCCATTAGAAGTGCTTTGCAAACCGAATTGTTTAAATTCAGTATTTAATTATCCGTTAGAAGTGCTTTGCAAAAATGTATTCACCGAATATTTTTAAGTCGGTATTTAATGATCCATTAGAAGGACTTGAATTCTGATATGTGTCATCCATCCTTCATGTAATTAGTCATTTTTGTTTATTTTTATATCTCATTACCGTCCATCCTTCAAGTAATTAGGCGTTTTTTTTATTTTTATCTCATTTAAAGGTGTTTTTATGATTTTTATATCTCATTTAAATATCAATTTAATTTGCATTTTCGATTGCTTTCAATTAATTGTGTGTTGAAGGTAATGAGAGCTCTTTCTAATTTCCATTTCTATGTAAGCTTTATAAATTAATTAGCATTCTTCTTAATTTGCTTTTGTTTACACATACTCTTTTAACACGTACTTTTATTCCCGCTAAGAAAATGGCATCCCAATATCATCTATTAGGTGAAGTTAACCCTGATTCTGATGGTTGGAGAATCAAGGTTCGTGTGGTCTGGTTATGGCAACATGTGTATGTGAAACCGTCCAAAGCTATAACATTGAAATGGTTTTGATAGAAAGGAGGTATGTATGTCATTTTTAATCGATCTTCTGAAATAGATAACAATCTTATGTACGTTTTTTGTGTTGTTTTGTTTGTTTAAAGGAAACTAGGATTTCGGCATCCGTGAAAAAAGGGTTGATAATGAAATTTCAAAACTTGATTGTTGAGGGTCGTGTTTATGCTATTAATAATTTTGGTGTGGTGGATAACAATGGTCGTGTTAAAAAGAGTACACATTTCTACTGAATTAATTTCTTGCCACACACTCGTGTGAACCACTTGAAGTCATCATGTTTTCATTCACGACATTTGACAACATTCTTGAAAAGAAAGTTGGGGAAGAGCAAGCAATAGGTAATTTTGTTTTGATATATTCTTATTTAAATTTGTGCTCTTTGGTATGTAGATGTTGTTGCATAATTTTTCACATTGCTTGGTGGATTGGTATGTAGATGTCGTTGATGTGTTAGGTGGATACATGGATCTTATTGATACATCAAATGATAGTTGTTCTACATGGAGGGTTCGTTTCCAACTATTAAGTGAGAAATATGTATAATTTCTTTTGGTTTTAATTCCGATAAACCTTTTATTTTTTAAATGTATTAAATGGATGTTTGTCTAATGTTTCCTAAATTTTTATTGTGTTGAACTTGTGGACATGCCAAAAAATGGGAAAAAAAGGAGACAACGCCTACGCTGCACTCTTTAGGCCGAACATGCTGACCATTTTATGGAGGGTGTTTTAGCTTGTGATGAAGATGTGCACGTAATAGTTGTTCTACAATTGGTAAAATCTCGTGCTTGGCTAGGTAAAATTTAGTTAAATTGTTTGCTATATTTGTTGTTACTTGTGTTCAATTTATTTGCCAAACCTTATTCCACTATTTGTGATAATGTTATAGGAAAACCGGGTGTCTCGAATTGCTATTTTGGATCAAAGGTTATTTTCAACTCTGAGAATCCCGCCGTTTTGAATTTCAAAGAGCGGTATATGTTAATTTTTTGTATTTGCTTACAAAATAGATTTAATTATGTGTTTAACTTTTTTGTTATATATGTGTTGATAATTATGTGTGTAACTTTCTATGATAACATAGTGTGTTAGCTAATCCCAAACTCCCAATCATAC
Source organism: Drosophyllum lusitanicum (assembly GCA_032274825.1). Lineage (NCBI taxonomy): Eukaryota > Viridiplantae > Streptophyta > Magnoliopsida > Caryophyllales > Drosophyllaceae > Drosophyllum > Drosophyllum lusitanicum. The sequence goes on along the minus strand of JAUEJL010070764.1, from coordinate 12,914 downwards.
CCGAGAAGTATCCAAACATGGAACGTTTGAATATTGATTATACATTGAGGGGACGCTTGGTTAAATAGAGGGGAATGGGAATAGCAAAGTGTAAGGGAATACAAAAGAATGCAATGAGCATTCCCTAGTATTATCATTAGCATTGATGTTGCTTGGTTAATACATGTAATCATTACAAATACACACACACATATATATAGTAGGTCGATGGTGGTTGCAATAGTTGGTAGTGATGGTGGTGGTAGTCAATGGTGGTAGCGGTGTTGGTGGTAGTTGGTCGCAATAGTAGGCTGTGGTGGTGGTTGATGGTGGTGGTAGCAACCGTTAGGGGTGATTATTGTTGGCGGCTATAGCGATATTGGTTGAGACAGCAATTAATGAAAATTAGTGGCGGCGAGTGGTGGTTATGGTAGTCAGTAGATGTGGTGGAGGTCTATCATGGTGGTAAATTCTAGTGGCAGTGGCGGTGGACCAATACACACTTGAATTGATGGCGATGGCGGTGGTTGTAGTCGATGGTGGTGGTTGTGGATGATGGTTGTGGAGACGGTGTTGGTGACGAAGATGATGTCGGTGAAGACGACAATCAATTTCAATCGATGGTGGTAATCGATGGCGGATGATGTGAGGTGATGGTTGATGTGACGACGATTGTGATGGGTGGTAGTGGAAGGATGGGTGGTGGTGGTGATAGGGATGGACGTGGCGGTAGAGGTGGTGATTGTGTAACAAGTTACGAGGTGTGGTGGTTTCGAACAGTGGAGGTGGGGGCAGTCGGTGGTGGTTGTGGAGCATGGTGGTAGCAATATTGGTTGTGGTTGGTGATGCTGATTGTGATCGGTTGGGACAAACACATATATGAATCTATTACCCTGAATTCATTACCCCCATTTTATTGAGGAATGGTTCATTACCCATTAATGGGTAATGATTGATTATATTCCACCTAACCAACCAATGTTAATCATTCTCATTCTCATTCCCTACCCCTTAAAACCCCCAACCAAGCACACCCTGAGTGAGTTTGCTCCCGGTTGTAAACGTATTCTGATTAGCAATTTGCGTGACATTACCGAGGTAGTTAATATACTTGAAATAAATTTCAGTATTTATCATTAACCTTTTATTATTTCCTTACAAACATTTGTCTTTAACTTTGTAGGTAAGGAAAGTTATCATAGTTGGGAAGGTGTTGTGCGTTCAAAAATATCAACTCTGGAATTATGTTGCATGTTGTTAGTGTTTGAGGGGTATTGCTGATGATACACTAGATAAATACACGGTTGAAGATCGCAAGGAATGAAAATGTGAAAAATGTAGTGAGACGGGTTTTGGCTTTGAGTACAGGTAACAATACCATTTTTTAAATAACTATTTTTTATTTGTATTGTTTATATACTAATTGCAAGATATACACCGCAATATTAATCATAGGTATAAGTTGCAAATTCGTATTAAGGACACATCCGGTTCTGTATCTATTTGTCTCTTTGATCGTGATGCTGCTAGACTTATTGGAATAAGTGCTTACGACATTTACAAGTCTCTCCCTGCAAACATAGAATCTGATTTGTTCCCTGATGAGTTGAAGATAATGGTAGGGGAATTATATGTGTTGATAGTAAGCATTGAGAAATAGAATATTACCAATAACTACCATTTTTACACTGTTGGTAATGTAAGTAATGAGGCTGAATTGCTTGCAAACTTTCCTTAAGAGGTGAAATTATTGAAGGTATTCTATGCTTTTACTCATGTTTATTTTACAATGAAAGATACATAAAGAGTGAATAGAATTATGATGCTTACTTTATTTCTTCCCTAATTTAAATACAGGATGATGGTTCAAATAATCAAGTTGTAAATGATTGTGGTGATTGTAAAAGTGGGACTCTTGAGGTTGGATCGGAAACAATTACAATAAGCTCATAATAGTCGTGATAGAGATGGTGATGTTGAAGGATCAGAAGCTTGTGTTCCCAAGAAAGAAAGAAGTTGAAGAATGTGGCATGACTTTTGTTTTGATATGTGTCTTCCGTTTTTTACTTTTAAAAAATAAGTACCTTAATTGTCATCGGTAGTATTTCACTTAGGATCGTTTGAATTAGCATACCTTGTTGGAGTTTTAAATGCTATGTTTTAATTTTTGGGATTATTTACCTATTTGTGTTATTTGTTATTAGATGCATTTAATATTGTTTAATTAAGCACTATTATTCGAAAACCTCAGGAGCCCCACTATAAGTTATTTCCATTCCTACCATATTGGTGTCTATTTTGATTGTTATAGGTGGCAAGTTTGAGGCACTCTTTTTTGTATGCTTAGAAGCACTATCAAACTAAGTATATATTATTGTAGAAACTAATATTTTCTAGCACTTTGTAATAGCTCAATTATATTGAAATATTTGTCTTACTTCAATGAAATCTAATATATATATATATGACAATATACTTTTTGACAATTGTTTCTTCTTTGCTTTAAAATCAAATCTATATAAACAAAGTTTATTATACTATTAAATAAACCAATAAATAATATTTTTATTGACTACAGTTTTGTAAGTTATATCTTACTATACAAAGTAATTAGACATTAATGTTAATCACTACTCTTAAATAAAACCTACTATGTATTATTATTTTATATTCCTTTACAATTTCTTAAAGGTTGCAAATTATAAAAATGTCATATACATTGACAAGTTTAGCTTCATAAGATTATATGATATGTTTAATAAGAAATCCAACAATATAGTGGTGCAATGAATAGTAATCCCACTATTTCTCATTTATGACTATGTAAGTATTTCTCATAAAATTCGATTTATATTGTTTTTCCTTTTTGAAAATTGCTAATGAATAGTAATCCCACTATTTCTCATTTACAACTATATAAGTGTTTCTCATAAAATTCAATTTGTATTGTTTTCCCCTTTTCAAAATTGCTATATATTTTGAAAAAAAAATTAAACGTATATCTAACCTAACAAAATATATACAAATTTATTGAACATTAATGTTAATCACTACTCTTAAATATTAATTAGTATCTATCATTACTTTATATTCTTTTTCAATTTCTTAAAGTTTTTAACTTATTAATATGTCATATATACTAACAAGTTTAAATCCATAAGATTGTGATGCAATGAATAGTAATCTCACTATTTATCATTTACAATTATGTAAATATTTGTTATAAAATTCAATTTATATTGTTTTCCCTTTTTCAAAATTGCTATATCTTTTTTTTGTAACTTATATCTTACTATAATACCTAACAAAATATATGTAACTACACAAATTTATCGGACATTAATGTTAATCATTACTCTTAAATATCAATTAGTATCGATCATTACTTTATATTCTTTTACAATTTCTTAAAGTTTAGAAATTATTAATATGCCATATATATTCACAAGTTTATATTCATAAGATTGTATGATAGATTTAGTATGAAATCCAACAACATAGTAATATAATGAATCGTAATCCAACTATTTCTCATTTATAGCAAACATTGGCTACTTTGGAATATATTTTGGTAGTATAACTACTTTGCAATTTTAATAACTAATATATTTGTATGGTAGTGCATGATATTTCGAGAAACACTTTCTTCCTTTTTGATATCGTAATGAATGGATATGACTTGCTTAGAGCAACATAACAAACTGAAGAAACATTATTACTATACTTTTAACAAAAATAATATTTAACAATTAAACCAACGGAGCTATGAACATACCTTACAATGTGACCCTACACAATATCGTAGTATAGTTTTTAGTGGTAGAAATGTCTATTATGATACACAATTTGATTACCTTCCATGATATTCAACTAACAAAAATCTAAAAACATTTAAACAATATCGTATATACAGGCCGTGTTTACATGGGCTAGAAATCTAGTAAAAGTTTTAACTTTCATCAATTTTGTTGGAGAATATCAATCCTTTATTTTGTCAAAATTAAATCTTAATCATTCATTTAGTCAAAAATTAAAACTCAAGTTTAACTTTAAAATCAATTTAATTTGCGTTAAACTATTTCTTTAGTTCAAATTTCTTATCCACTAAATTATTTTAAGAATAAATCTCTAAAATTTTAGACTACATCAATAATAAAATATTATACACATTCAAATTCTTTGTCCTTATTTATGTTTACTAGCATGATACCCGTGCAATACGGCAACAACAAATAAATTTTCCTCGATAGTATGTCCATTTTCAAAAAAATAAAGGGTGTGAGGTTTTTTTAATTATCGTTAGTCAATAAAATTTCACATGCATTAGTAAAATTTTAGTAATTGTGTTGGTGTCAGTATGTTGCTGTAGCTAGGGAGTTATGCTGGTGTGGGGACTGTATTTGTCAACTTTTTATAAAATACTGAAGCTATAGGTCATTTCTCAATCTGTCCTCAATACTTAAAAATATGTAGTCTTAAAAAGTTGAGTAAGAGAATGTTAAAATGCATAATACTATAGCTAAGATATGTTGGAATTTAATTTAATTTCTTTATATATTTATTGTTGTGGAAGATTTAATTATTAATATAGAATATAAGGATCTAATTAATTCTATATTTCTATTTAGTAGTTTTATTTTATTTTATAAGGGGTAAATTAGTAATTTTAAATTATTTACAATTAAGAGATCAAACCAACAAAGTAAAGTAACGCATCATAATTTTATTTTATTTATGAGCCATTTAAAAAATCCAGAAATGTTAACTAATTTGAGCTATAGGTTATTTACTTTACAAGTTATAGTTATACTTATTTTCTAATAATTAAACTATAATATTCAAATGAAATATTTAGCCATATATATATATATATATATATATATATATATATATAGATAATTATGTTAATTTGTGTTGGCTTGGTTTTTTTTAAAATTTATTATGAAATTTTTTGTTATTAAAGACACATAATATCTAATAGTAACTAATCTATTTAATAGTTTCCGCTTGATATTATTTATTCAAACATTAGTGTGTGCTTTTTACGGGGTTTATCGTGAATTTATCATCATTATAGAATTTACGAATGTTTATTGTAACATCCAGAATTTTATTAATAATTTAATACGAGTAATATACAAGTGTTATATATGTGATAAGTAATTATATGTGATAAGTAATTATATGTGATAAGATGAGATTATAAACTAGAGGGGCCAAAACCGTTGAAATGAAACTTGAATAGTGGAGGGACCATTTATGCAATTATGGGAAACCTTATATATATGGACTTCCAAGAGTCAAATGGTTTACAAGAAACCATTTCACAACAACCTACATACATACATACATACATACATACATACATACATACATACATACATACATACATACATACGTGACTATCAACTCAACTGCAAAAGAATTTTTAGTCAAGAATCAGTGGTTTCAGGCTGCTATAATCATCATCTTCATCTTAGAATCAACAAGGTATGATTGGTTTTATGGTTTTCAAGCTTCAAATGGGTCAAGAATGGATTTAAGGATCAAAGGTTGTTATTTTTATGTTTAGTTATTGTTTATGGTAGTTTGGGTTATAAGAAAACAGCTATCTACAGTTTGAATGATCAAAATGGTGTTTTTGTGAGTTTGTTAAGAGAAACCAGTAAGTCAGACTACCAAATTGGTTCAGACTGAGGGAGGCATGGGCGTGCCTAGTGGCCATGGCCGCCATTGTTCATAAGGTCCGGGCGTGCCTTGGGTACCACGGGCGTGCCTACAAGTCGTACGATTCAGGATGTGTAAGTCGGACCCATATGTCGGATGTATAAGTCGGATGAAAAAGTCGCACCCATATTCAGTTTCAGCATGTGTTTAATATATTATTGGTATTATTTCATCTAGAGACTTGTCATTGGCATGTTCACTGTATTATTATTGTAAATTGTGGACTGTTATACAACATTACTAATTATAAGGTGAGTCTTCTAGACTATTCTTCATATTTACAGCATGTGTGTTATCATGACAGAATATTATACATACATTATTCATATGTGTTATTTAGCATGCTGCTATGTGCAGTAGGGCTCAGATGTTGTGACCTATGTTGCATGCCCTGGGTCTAGAACTAGAGGCTAGCATTGATTACTTGACATACGTGTGGTATCTTATATGATCTTATACGTGTGATTACATGATTGACAGTCTGGTTTACTCACTAATTTCTCGCAGCTTATCATATATTTAAAATGTTTTGCAGGTTTCACAAAGGCAAAGGCAAAGCTCCGGTTTGACTACATTTTGATAAATTTTTTTGAATACTTAACGCCTGGTTTGTAAACATCAAGCTTTTGGTACTAAACTTGTGGTTGTATTTATGTGCGTATCTTTTGATACAACAGATTTTCAAACAAATTACGCTTCCATTTTTGTGTAAAACTTTTAGATGTGAATGCTCATATATGGTTTTATTTCAAATATCAATTTTAGAATTTGGGGCGTTACAACTTGGTATCGAGCCACGGTTTGAGGGATATGGATGTCTGCTATGCACAATCTGGACTTGAACCATTGTTTTGAAAATTGTCAAAATGGAGGCTTGAAGCTTGGTGAGTACACTAGAAATTATATTGATTACGTATTATGTGAGAATTTGACCCAAGCTTGTGAAGTAAGGTACCGAATTAGAACTCAGAGTGGTTCTAGTCATAGACCCGAAGGGATAGAAACTAGTATCACATGTGAATATATTCCTATAAAGATATAGCATGACAGGGGTGTGAAAGCCCCAAATTTGAATCATTAAGTATCAGAATCTGCACTTGGAGAATCTAGAGCAGGAAAACTTAGTAAAGTAATGGAGCAAAGTATATACCATATATCATTGCACAAGTGGTGGAACGAATGAAAGAACAGAACTAAGAAATGATCAAATAAGGGCTAGTGACAAGGTTAGTTATGAGGGGTGAAAGGGTTTATCCTTAAACCCAAGTTATTATTCGTGAAGTATCAAAGGGTTGTACGTTCAAGGATTTTCCGCGTGTCAACCATCAATGTACTACAGGTCAACAAATTTGATTGTCAGTCATAAGTGGATTTCAAAGAACGAGGGTGTGTTTCATGTGTGTACGTATGCACCTGAGAATAAAGTAAAATATGCAATAGATCAGATGAGAAGTGCAACAAAAGATTGGTGGAATATGAAGAATAATAGAGGAGTTACAAACAAATTGAGAGCATGATGTGGAAGAAGTTCAAAGACTTTACCATTGCGCAGTTTATGCCACGGTCAGATATAGACAGAATTATGGATGAATTCCACAGGTAGCATAGACAATAGAGACAATTCAAGAAATCAATGTGAAGTTTTAGAAGAAAGCATGTTTTGTTTAGATTATGTTTGTCAATGAAAAGATAAAAATGTACAAATATATGATAAAATTCGAGCCTAGCATGTGAGAATTTATAGACGGTTGTAAACACCAAGACGTGAAATCCATGATGGATGCAGCCAGAGTTAGAGAGATGGAAAATAAGAGGAAACCGATAGAGAAAGTTGCACCGGTGTTTAAGAAAACAAGAATGGAGATTCGAGAAAAGAAAGTGATGCAAAGACTTACCCTATCTGCTCAGCATACAAGAGATGTCATATGGGATTGCAGGCTTGGTTCCCCAACATGTTTTAAATATGAAAACCCGGTAACATGAGTAGGAATTATGAAAAACCAACAAAGTGAATGAAGAGAATATATCAATAACCAAAAAGTGAAAGCTTTACAAATTATGGCTGAGGAAGCTAGAACATAATTAAAAATGGTCATAGAAATCTCGATTGTATGTGTGAAAAGCAAGATTTTTCTTCTCGAAGTGGGGAATAGTTGATAATAAAACTGCGATTGTATCAGATGTGTATAAGCATAATGTGATAGAAATGGATACTATTAGATTTCTTACCGAGTGTATACCTATGAGTATGAGGGAATTCCAAGTAGTGGATGGAATAGACTGGTTGATTGTAACCAGGCTAGGATATTATGTGAACGGAAAGTGATACGAGTTCATATCACAAGTGGGGAAGAACTAATTATATGTGATAATGTTAAACAAGGAAAGTCATATGTGTGTTCAGGTTCTAAAACTAAGAAGTATCTTCAGCATGGATACACTGCTTTCTTAGCTTATGTTATAAATACTAAATTGAAGAAGAAAAGATGAGTTTGAAAGATGTAAAAGTAGTATGTGAGTATCCTGATGTGTTTCCCGAAGATTTACCGGGGGTATTGCCAGACAGACAGGTTGAGTTCTTAATCGAATTACTGACGGGAACTTCACCGATTATGAGAGCTTCGTACATACTTGCTCCTCCAGAAATGCAAGAATTGATGAAACAACTCCAAGAGCTGCTAGACAAAGGGTTTATAAGACCCCAATAGTTCTCCAGGGGTGCACCTATATTATGTGCGAAAAAGGACATATGTGTATCAATTATTATGGGTTTACTAAAGTAACCATCAAGAATAGATATCCGTTGCTCAGAATATGTGAATTACTTGATCTGTTATAACGAGTAATGTGGTTTTCAAAATCGACTCGAGGTTGGATTATTATCAGCTTAGGATCAGAACGATTAATATTCCTTAACTGTGTTCAGAACTTGTTATGGACATTTTGAATTGTTGTGATGCCTTTTGGCTTTACTGATGCAACAACAGTGTTTATGTGTTGAATGAATAAGGTGTATAGGCCAATGTGAAATAAGCTAGTGATTGTGTTAAAAAAATGATATTCATATTTATTCCAGAAGTCCAACAAATCATGAGAATCATCTCTGAGAAGTCCTAGAGACATAGAGTAGAGAACAATTATACGCTGAGTGCTCCAAATGTGGATTTCAAGATTAAAGAAGTGAAATTCTTTACACATTTAATTAACAAAGATGGAATTGAGATGGATTCTGTAAAAATAGAAGCAATATTGAAGTGGGAGCCACCAAGGAACCAGACAATGATCAGCAGTTTTATGGGATTAGCAACAGAAAATTATGTGAAGCGCCAGTTTTTGCGCTGCCAAAAGTGATTGAAGAGATAATAGTATTTTGTGATGCTTTGTACAGTGGATTGGGTTGTGTATTAATGCAGAGGAGCAGAGTTATTGCTTACGATTCTAGATAGTTAAAACCGCATGGAAGTAATTACCTGATTCATGATTTAGAGCTACCAGCAATGGTTTTTGTATTTAAGATATGGAGACATTATTATTACAATATGAAATGTACTGTTTACACTAATCATAAGAGTTTGAGATATTTTATGGATCAGAAAAACCTTAAAATGCGACAGAAACGATAGTTAGAACTATTGAAAAATTATGACTGGAATATTATATTATTCTGGCAAGGCTAATGTTATAGCTGATGTTTGAACAGAAAGTCAGGAACAATACTTATGAAAGATTAGTCATTAAAATGATAGTTACAACACCCTTAATTAATGTGATAAGAACAGTTTAGTCAAAAGTGATCAAAAGTGAAAAGAATAAAGAGAAAATACTTAATCTTGTCAAAGACATTTATGATGTACTAGTCAGATATGATTGAATATGGGTACCAAGTTATGAGATGCGCGTCAGACACACTTAAATGAAGTTCACAAGTTAAATTTTCTATTCAGCAAGGAGCTACCAAATTTATAAAGACCTGAGGGTAGATTGTTGGTGGCCGAGTATGAAACAAGATGTAGTTAGATAAATGGAGTAATGTTTTTTAAATGTGTACAAGTGAATGCTAAATGTTAGAAACTATATGAAAAATTATTATATGTGGAAATACCAGTCCATCATTGGGATGCCAAAGTATGAAGTTTTGTATAATATAAATGTCAAACTCCAGTGTATTGGGGTGATGTGGGACAAAAAGAGCTGGGTAGCTCAGAAGTGGTACAACGAACGATAGAACAGAGTCAGCAAATATGGAACAGATTGTTAGTTGCTCAGAGTAGACAGAAAGGTTATAAAGATAAGTAAGGGTCACCACATGAGTTTCAAGTGGGGGAATATATATCATTAAAAGTATCACTGTGGAAGGACGTAATTAGGTTCAGAAAGAGAAGGGAATTAAGTCCAATATTTAACGGACTATTCAGAATTATTGAACATGTGGGAAAGGTTGCTTGTTGACCAGAGTTACCAAAAGAGTTGTCTCAGATTTATAACACCTTCCATGTACTACATCTCAGAAAGTGTTTAGCAGACGAGTCTGCAATTATATTGTTGTAAATGTTAGTAAAGATGATAAACGATATTATGAAGAACAGTCTATAGTAATATTGGAAAGAAGAGATAAAACCCTACGAAATAAACAGATGGAACTGGTTAATGTCCAATAGAAGCGTATAAAAGGATCAAATTTCACATGGGAACTTGAACAGGAAATGACAAGTAAAAATTCAGAACTCTTCGACAGTTGATTTCGGGGATGAAATCATTTCAAGTGGGGAAGAGTTGTAACACCCATATTTTTATTAATAAATTAGTACGAGAAATGTACAAGTGTTGTATGTGTGAAAAGTGATTATATGCGACCAAATGTGATTATAAACTAGAGGGGCCAGAACCGTCAGAATAGAAATTAAACCATCAAGGGACTATTTATGCAATTATGGCAAACTTATATATATGTGTGTGTGTTTGAATACTTGGTGTCAAACTTACAAGAAAACTCAAATTCTACAGCAACATTTATATATACGTGAGCATCTACAGCAAACCTTCAACTTTTGATTTGAGATCAAGAAATCAGTTGTCACACCCCGCCTAGGCGGAAACACGGAGTGTGATGGAGAGGATCGTCATAACACATTGATACATGAATAGAGAAATTTACTAAATGGATTCGCACCAACTTGTCACAACGTTCCCCGACACAAGAGGGGACTTGTGCTGTGGTAAGTCATTCCACGACAATCATAGTCAATAAGTAAAGACAATAAAATACCAAATAGGTATTCCCACAATCCGAGACAAGTATACGGGGCTACAAGCCCAAATATTATAAGTTTAAGTTTATCGATGTATATGCTAGTAAATGTAAGCATTAATTCAAGTCTCGCTAAGGCCCTCCAGTCTCGTCTAGGATCCTTAAGCGTTATTGTTAACATTACCTGAAAATGAACACTCGAAAATGTCAACAAAAAGTTGGTGAGCTCGCAAGTTTAAAGTAAAAGAATGTTTGCCATGTATAGTAAAATTGTATGACAATAAACACGTAAAGGCATGGTACACAAAATAGAAGTATAGTGATACCCGGAACCTAAGTTCACCAGGCACGAGTCATTTGTTTTCCAACGATCGCCTACCAGCTGGAGCTACTAGTTGGCTATAGATAGTAATGAGATAATCAATAGTTTTAACCCGAACACGGGTTCAATAGGCAATCCCGATCACGGACACAATAGTCAATCCCGAACACGGGCTCAATAGACAATCCCGAACACGGGCTCAATAGACAATCCCGAACACGGGCTCAATAGACAATCCCGAACACGGTCTTAATAGACAATCCCGAACACGGGCTTAATAGACAATCCCGAGCACGGGCTTAATAGGTGCACACACATACCACGTATTTGTCATGAAAGGAAAACATAAAAATGAAACATTGACATGGCATGAAGAATTTCTTAAAATAGTTTTGAGTGTCATTTTCCCCCAATAAAATACATAAAAAGGGGTCACGAGTACTCACCTTAGTTAGCGGTTTTTGTCACTTGATTCCTAACGTGCTCGCAAATCTACAACAACCGTATGATCTAATTTATATACTATTCACGCGTAAAATCGTCTTTATACTAACCTTAAATCATCAAATTAAATTTGGATTCTTGATTAAGTTTTACACTAGGTTGCATAAGTGCATCCATCTCTTGGGTCTAACCCCAATATATATATGCAAGTTTTGAAACCTTGTTTATTTTCCTCTTTAAATGTGTAGGTTAAATTCTGAAATTTAGGGTACTCTTCGTGTATTTTTAAATTAATCCAAATGTCCTAATTATTTTCCTAAATTTTTAGGGAAGATACCTTAATGTCTCTATTATTTTATATTTCTAGAGTAAAATAACATGTTTATTATTTTTAAGAAATACTTTAATTGGTGTTGGTTAAAAAATACCTCCAGCTCGCGCGACACAAAGTTTTTATTTATTTAAAATGCTAAACAACTTTAATAAAATCTAAAAATTTTACAGTAACTTAAAAACACATAAAAATTCATTTACACAAATTTTTGTTCATTAATTCGGATCTTTGAATGTTTTACAATATTTTAAACTCTAACTATAGAAATTCCCTAAACTTCCACATTTGACAATTAAAACATTTTTACCTAATTAAAATAGAAAATAAATCAAATAAATTCTAATATTTTCTACAGTGATTATAAACACTCTAAAGTTTATTCATATTAAGTTTTGGCCTCTAATTCGTAATCTTGGATAAGTTATGATGTTTGAAACTCTGTTACCGTAAAACCCTAGGATTTCCAGATTCAACAACAAAAATGTTTTTAATTAATTAAAATAGAAAACCAACTTAATAAATTCTAAAATTTTTACAGGACTTTTAAAACTCATGAAATATGCCCTAGATTTATTTTGAAGAATTTTCGTTGTGTTTAGAATAGGTTTTAGAAATATCAAAGTTGGTAGATTAAAACTGCCAGAAAACACATATTTGCACACCTAAACGATTTCGATTATTTGAGTGACCAAATCAACTTATTTTTGTATGAAACTAGTTGGAGATGAAAATAGACTCAGAGGAATTGATTCTAGAATCAAAAATCGATTTATTTAGGTTTGTTTTGGTCGAGATATGAACTCTTAAAGTTCATCCATGTTTTCTGTCCAGATTCACCAATCCTTGTTCTTCATGTTTTT
>JAUEJL010070753.1:0-16649 GCA_032274825.1 Drosophyllum lusitanicum | reverse complement strand
ATATGTATATATACTAGCATCGTACCCGCGTAATGTTGCGGCGACAAATAATTTATGTTTTACAACTTGCCACTTTCAAGAATGTAATTATATGTTATTCGCGTGATTTAGTGTCATGACAAAATTTTCTACAGCAACATATCCGTTTTTTTTCAATTGCATAAACTATTTTATTAATTTAAAAAAATTCTAAAAGACATTTAAATATAAAAAAACATTTATATCTATGAAATAAGAAGAGAGAAGTTAATAAGATTTAAAAAATTATTTGATGTGGGTAGATAATTGTGTTTGTGTGAAAGAATGTATTAGTGTGGGAGAGTATATTTATTTGATTGGCTACCACCGACTTCGGCCACCATAGCCACCCCCCAAATCATATGAACACCCGGTCAAGTTTTTAAAATGATTTTGAAACCTTACAACTATGCCAACTCGATTTCCAGCCACCTCACCAACATATCGACACAAAATCATATCACTAGATCTAAACGCAACACACACAGAGAAAAATAGATGAAGACATAAAAAGATGAAGAAACGGTTCTCGTCAGTTCTTTTCGCGAGAAAAATGAAGAAACCATAACCAAAATTGTCGCCTTCTCCAACGTCGGTGCCCTTTTCATCAATAGCCGTCACTTTTAGCTTCTCAATGACCGACACGCTCTGGATCTCTCCAATTTATGGATGAGTGAGAGTGAGGGAGAAAAAAGAATGAAAAGAAGATGATGATGGCGGCTAGGCTGAGATCTAAAATGGAGAGAAAAGGAGAGATCGAGAGGAGAGTAGGTTGGTGGCCGTAGGTGGTGATCGTTGACGGTGGTTGTGGATGATTGTCGTTGATGGTGGTCATAGATGATAGCCGGAAAGAGAGAGAGAGATTGATGTTGGAGTATGAGTGATTAAGGGAGAGAGAGAGAGAGAATAATGAGCGGATCTTGACAATTAAACCAAACATATAAACTATATTTTTTAAAGGTACGTATTTATTATTTTTATTTTTTACTAAAGGATATGTAATTTTGAAAAAGGTAAAAATGTCATTTTGATAAATTTAACGTTAGTTCCATCAAAGTTTAACAACCAAAGAATTTGGCGTGTTCAAATTTTGAAAATTAAGTACTGAGTTTGTAAGATTTTCAAATTAAAGATCAAAGGTGTGATTTGGTTATATCTTAAAGGACCATTCGTGTAATTAATTAACTAATATATTTATGCATATGTTTTCAAAGATTTTTGATAGGTTTTGAGTTTTTTCTAGGTTTTTTTACGACTTTAACCTTAATTTTGACAAAATTGAGTGGGATTGTGGATTTTATTTGGTTTTTTCACGACTTTGATCCTAAAGTGACATCGAGTTTGATTTGTCAAAAACTTAAAATATAAAAATTCTAAAGATCAATGGACACTTTGTATTGATTTTTGAATCACCTAAATGGATATCGTGTGAACAAGATACTACTTAAGAAATTAGCAATATATCTAAGTTCTACAAATGTGATGACAACATCCTAACACATGCTAAAGCACAAATAACACTCGTACATAAATATTAACTTTAAATGGTTTAATAAACCTACAATCATGAAGAAGAATACAAAATAACTTCATTTAGGAACTTAACTCATACACACTGATATTTGGGGATCTTTTTCTGCTAGGATAACTAGACATAAGTTGTTCATTACCTTCATAGATCATCACTTTCATACACACTGATATTTGGGGATCTTTTCCAGTTTACCAAGTCGAGTACTAACGGCTACTACTTAGTAATACGGTGTTGTTGAGAGAAGAAATAAGACCCTTATAGACATTGTATGCAGCGTTTCCCAAGATGTTCATATACTTAATAGGGATTCTTCTAAATTCGTTCACAAAACCCCTTTTGAAATATTGACAAGAAGAAACCTAGTCTCAAGTATATGAAAGTATGGGGTTCCCGGCCAAAGAGAAGTTTTATAATCCCCAACAAAGGAAACTTGGCATGAAAACTATAAGATTGTTTCTTTATGGGATATCCCGAACGTTTAAAGGTATATCTTTTTACTGTCGATCACACTCTACTTGCATTGTTGAGACTTGAGATGTTGAGTTCTAGAGAAATTAAAAATTAGTTGGATCAATGTATCTCATGATTTCGAATCACAATTATTGCAAGAGGAAGGGACAATAATCTATGTGCTTTTAAACCTATTGCACCTCATACGGATGATGCTGCCCACCTAGTATACTTCTAGATAAAACTTCGACCTTTGAGGCAAATAATGAAATACCTCAAACAGGTCAAATTCATGGAATCATGACGGAAACTCAAGAGCCCAAACAACTATTAAGATCACAAATATCTAGACGAGTTACTAATATGTAGTTTATTTTATTGTGGTTGATCTTGATATAGGAAAATGCAATGCTCCAACCTCTTATAATGAGGTCATTAATAGTGACCAATATACTCATTGTAATAAAGTCATGATTGAGAAACTTGATTCCATGAATAAGAACGAGGTATGGGAACTTACTAAATTCCTAAGGGTGTAAAACTAAATCAGACCCAAATGAAAACGTTAAGCGTCATGGTTGCCGAAGGCTACACCTAAAATGAGGGAATTGATTATCATGAGACATCTCTCCTATTTGAATAAATGATTCCCTAAGGACCGTTATGGCCCTAATAACTCATTTGACTTAGAGCTACATCAAATGGACGTTAACTTCTTTTCTTGACAGTGGTTTACATGAAGACGTGTTCATGACCCAATCGGAAGGTTTTAAAGTTAAGGGTCAAGAACACCTAGTATGAAGCCGTGAAGAAGAATAATTTAAGTAAAAAATAAGTGGATTAGTGTATCTACATTAAAGGAGTGAGAGAAATTTTGTAATAGTTGTCCTTTATGATGATGACATTCTATTAGCAAGTATCAGTCTTGACTTGTTGCATGAGTCAAAATGATTACTTTCTCGACATTTTGACTTGAGAGTTTTCCTATCTAATAGACATCAAAATTCACCAAGACGGTGCCAATGAGACATCAACATTGTCTCAAAAGGCGTAGACTAAACGTGTACTTGCATATGTTATAAAATGAAACAATAACTCCCTCCATTGGAAGTTTGATGTATGCAAAGTTTTGTATTCATCCAAATATCGCTTATATATATGGTATCTTATGCTGGTATCAATTTAATCACCACCTTTATCATTGAAATACTGCTAAGAAAGTCTTGCGATATCTTTAAGGGACAAAATATTACTTACTTATTTATAGGTAAACAACAATTAATGAGATTATCTGACTCCAACTTTGCTAAATGAAAAGACAATAAGAAGTCAATATTCGAATATATTTTTATGATGTTAGGCGAGCCCATGTCACATAGGAGTCATAAGCGATAGTTAACTACAACCTCTACTTGTAAGTTTGTGGTGTTCCAACTCAAAACCAATTGGTTATGAGAGGAATAGTCCATCACCCTTATAAAGCAGATTAGAAAGTCATTTTTCGTCCGATATGGGATATTACTCAACACTACTATGATGGTAGGGTATGTTGCAGTTTATAATGCAACATGCGACTGATTGCTATTGAGGAATCTGATTAAAGGGATACCATTATGATAACACCCTTTGGACCCTATAAAAGGAATACAATTAATTTTGAGAAATATATGATCAACTTTTCTCCATAAAATATCTCTCTCCTAATCATCTAAACACCATAATCAACTGCACAAGATTGATCAATTGTTTCCATTAAGACTTCCATCAACTTTATGTCAATTAAGGGAATACAAGTCATCAAGATGCATAGAAGAATCATGGCATATCTTGCAAGCCTACCACTTTAGAATTTCCATCAACTAAGTTTGTTGATTCACCTTTTTAATCATATATGTTTAATACATTGAATTAACATGATTAGATGAACATGGTTTTTCCATTTAATTTCAATTGTCTCTTGATCTCCATCAGTAAGGTCGTATCTACTTATGTGCAAATTGGCGTTGTATTGTGTTGTTCTTCTGGGATGTACTTAAGAGGGTAGCATACGAAAAATAAGCACATGCTACTACTAGCTTGGCTGGTATAAGTGAGTGGTGAAAATTAAGGATGTAAATTGAGTCGAGTTACTCATAAGCTACTCGAGCTCGGATCGTTAAAAACATAGAACTAAGTCTAAACAAGTTCAAGCCCGAGCTTTGTATACTGAGCTCATTTAAGTTCTCAAGCTTAAACGAGCTTTGTATATAATTTTTATTTTTTACTTTTTATTTATTACTTTTATATTTGTCTTATATATTTTTATATCATTAAATATGAAAAAGTACAATCAAAATTTAAATTGTTTTTATACCATTAAATATGAAAAAAATAAAAATTTAAAATTCAAATTGTTTTTTATTTATTATTTATATAATTTAAACTATTTTTAAAAAAGCAAAAAAATAAACGAGCTTTAGCAAGCCTATCACGAGTTTTGTAAAACACTTTCCGAACCGAGCTTGAGCCTCAAATTACGAGCTCAAACTTCTAAATTTTTAAAAGAGTCTGGTTCGATTAGTGTAAAGCTCGGCTCAGCTCGTTTACATCCCTAGTGAAAATACACCTTTTTTAGAAGTATTGCCATCAGAATTAGTTGTCCCTCAATTAACGATCTATTCTCTTATAAACATTCACGGTTTATTTTTAATAAGCTTATTTTTCCGGTTTACTTTCTAATTTACGAGTTTATTATAACTTAAAAATAAGAAAATAAGCATAGTATACAAAAAATTAGATGAAAATAAGGTTATGAAAAATAAGCCTAAAAACCAAAAACAAAAAATAGGAAAATTGTTCTTACATACATTTATCTAAACCGGACGAAACTCAATCCCGCATATGATAAGACCAGACATAATTCCCTCAAAACATACGAGTTTCAAATGCATAGGAATAGACTCATCATTCTGCCTATGATCACATATAGTTTCCCACACTATAACCTCCATCCACCCATCTTCCCTCTCTTCTGGTAACCATTTAATTTTGTTTAAGTTAGCAGTGCTTGGGTTTGTGAATGAAATAATTTTTGTTCTTTCCTTGTTATAGGGTAGCATATCACGAGCCTTAACCGGAGAATCGAGGCCATGACAATATTTTTCTGAAAGTTTGAACACCAGGAAACAAGCATACGACGTATCTGATGAGAGCATTCGTGTTTCAATATCACATTTGATTTGAAATTCATGGTAAGAGAGAATCTCAACCAAGTCTTCAAATCTGCACATATATTGATTCATGTAAGTCGATCACGCGATGATACACACAAACACACATGGATGTCTCTAATTATTGATCTAAATATCTCAAAAAGAAAAGCTAATATACTTCATGGGAATGAGCACAAAATGCATAGATATTGCGAGAGACGAAAAGAGGCAAACCTTGATTGTGTTTGAGGTTGTATTTTGTAGAACTTCGCATTAGAAGAGTCGCATATAGCCAATTTTGCTGGTATCATATGACATTTCTTCCTGTTCACTTTACTTAGTGAAAACATCTGTCATCATAGAGTTGGAAAATTTTTCGGTTATTATATCGAAAGAAAGAATATATATAATTCAATCTTTCACAACTGGGTATAGAAAACTTTTTAAAGTTTTACCCAATTATGTGGTCAATAAAGAAAAATCAAACCTTTTCACCATTGTCAATAAGAATTCCATTAAAGAGCAGGAAAAGGAGCTCCTCATTAGTGGCATTTTGGATGATGTTTTTACATCTGTTGATTATTTCTCCACAGTCAGCGGCTATTTCTTCGGCCCATTTCATGTACAACTCGGGTTTCAAGTGTTTTTCTGCATTCTTTTTATCATCATTTCGCTCGTCATTTTCCTTATGTTGTAACTGCATAATATACTCGCGTGATTATGTCGATATAAACATATTAATACATCTTTTAATTTTTAGAAAACAAAACAAATTTAAAAAATAACAAATATGAATGTGTAAGTTGTTGAACTTACACTAGGAATCGCATTAAACTCTATGCCTTCAACAAAAATACCCGAATTGCCACAATGGTAACAAGAAAGGCTCTCTAGTAGAACATCACAATCAGTAGTTTCATTATCATTCCAAAATCGGAACAACTCAACCATCAACCACTCACTTCCAGCTCTCCACTCTGCGAAATACGCATTTAAGGTTTCACCTGCCTTCTTGTATTTTAGGTTCACGTATAATGGCCGACTAGAAACCTTTCTTCGATTGCAAAACTTGAACACTAGGTAAGCTCCATACATTATTTCTGGAGATAAAAGTTGTGGTTTTATATGGACTTGGATATTAAGATTTGAGATATCTGATACCTTTGCAACTTTTGAAAACCTGCATGTTTATATTGCAACACCAAAAACTATATAATTGAACACTAAAAACTCTATATAATACTGAGCACACTCAACACACACGCACATATATATATATGGATAATCTCATTTGAGAACCGTTCTTATTGTGAGTACCGTGAGTACTATTTGTAATCATCATTGATGCTCATTAATAGGGGTATTTTGGTCTTTTATATATTTTCCCAACCGTGAATTGCGTTCGGGTGGACCGTCATTAAAGAGCGAGGTTTGATTTTTCCAAATTACCCTTCATTAATGAGCCATTAGTGACTCATTAATGAGCCAACCATTAGTTATTAATGAGCCGCCAAAATTATTAGCAATTAATTTATTTTAATCAAGGGCCAAGATAGGTTTTCGCGGTGCTCCGACATAATTAATAAGGTTAAAAGAACTACATGTGAACCTTGATTTCCGTATGGGTCTCCACTTTATATTTCTGTAAGAAAACATTTTTGCTGATACCATTTCAGTTCTCACTCCATCCATGCTAATTGAAAACCACTGTTGCAAAAAAAAAAAGGCAATCAATGTGAAGAGCCAAACAAGTCGAGAACATTCATTTGTTTGTGGTAACATATATACTTGGTAAATAGAGACAAAGTGTCTGAAGGTGAGTAGTGAGCTCGTCAGCTTGAATAGTTTAGTTCAAGTTAACTCAGC
Organism: Drosophyllum lusitanicum; assembly: GCA_032274825.1. NCBI lineage: Eukaryota > Viridiplantae > Streptophyta > Magnoliopsida > Caryophyllales > Drosophyllaceae > Drosophyllum > Drosophyllum lusitanicum. The sequence goes on along the minus strand of JAUEJL010070753.1, from coordinate 9,590 downwards.
TCAAGCATCTACAACATAATAAATGTGTTTTGTGTGCGTCGGAGTCTCTTATCAATATTATCTAAGATGTCTAAGAAAATAAAGAAGACCAAGATAAGTTCAAGATTCAGATCAAGGTTTTATCCCTCAAAAATAGGTGAATATCAAGATGGAATCGAACGTAGCCTGCTCCGCAGCCCAGAACCACCACCACTGTAGAAAACTCCAGCCTTCATCATATCCCTGTCTTGTATCTCTCCAACAATCTGTGGTGCAATTCCTACAGCCATCATCGTGGTTCATCATCGTATCATCAAGATCCCTGTTGATCATTCAATATCATCAATGTTTCATTCAATTAATTGCTCATTTCGGCTCATCGGCTGCCAATTGATTGTTCATCTTTTGTTTTTCTAAGGGGTTCACGATCTTACCTTTGCGAGTTTCAAACAATATTGTGATGTTACCATCTCGCGATCTTACCTTCGCAGGTTTCAGAGGAGTTCGCAATCAACCTGTCCACTTCACGATCTTACCCCTTCGCAGTCCTCCCAATCATTGTTCTTCACACGGTTGCTCACTTCACGATCTGTATTTCTTAGCGACTGTATTGCTTCGCAGTCTGTATTGGTATTGCTTCGCAGTCTGTATTGCTCCTGCCTGTGATTCTGCCCGCTTTATGGGTAAAAGTGATCGTATACAAGAAATAACTAATCTAAACTAGGAAGGTAAATCCTAAATTACAGCCTATGATTATGAAATAATAGTTGTACATTAGATACCTAAAACACATTCCAACACTCCCCCTCAAGCTGTAGTGTATATGTCATATGCTCCAAGCTTGTTACATATATATTGAACCCGAGGACCTCTAAGAGACTTTGTAACACATCTTCTAGTTGATCATCAGAGTTGACAAACTCGGTAACAACAATACCGTCAATAAATATTTCTCTAACAAAGCAACAATCAATTTCAATGTGTTTTGTTCTCTCTTGAAAAACTGGGTTAGAGGCAATGTATAGAGAAGCTTGATTATCACATATGAGCTTAGGGGAAACCTTGTAAAACTTCAATTCTTTGAGAAGTTGCTTGATCCATACAAGCTCACATAGTCACATGTTACATTTGCCGGTGCTCGATACTCGGACTCTGCGGTTGACCTTGCTACCACATTTTGTTTCTTGGTTTTCCAAGACACCAAATTGCCTCCAAATAAGACACAAAATCCTGAGGTTGACCTCTAGCTGAAAGAACATCCATCATAATTTGCATGAGAATAACATTGAATTTCCATGACCTTTATTCTCGTACAATAATCATTTTCTAGGAGATCCTTTCATGTATTAGAATCCCCGGTGCAGCCTCCTAATGAGAGTCACAACGAGAATCAAGAACCAACCGACTACACTTACAGCATAAAATGAGATATAAGTCTACCAACTAATCTTCTATACTTTTCTTAATCTAATAGAGACTCCCATGTCCCGCTAAGAGTAACATTAAGATCCATCGGAGTGTCAACTGGTTCGCAATCTACTAGACCAACTTCCTCGAGGATATCCAAGTTCCAACACATACTTTCTTTGACATATCAAAATTTCATCTTTTGATTTTGCAACTTCAATACCGAGAACGTATTTGATCTTTTCCATATTTTAGCCCGAAAATGTTTGAACAAATGATCCTTCGGCTATTGAACACCGTTGAGATCATTCCCGGGGATTACTATATCATCAACATAGACTATCAAGTAGATGCAATATGACTTCGAAAGCCTGTAGACTACTAAATGATCTACCTCTCTACGCGTCATCCCGAATTCTTTAATCACAGTATTGAACCTACCAAACCAAGCCTGGGAAGACTATTTAAGACCATACGGGGAATTTTGAAGTTTGCATACAAATCCTTACTCCCCTTGAGCAACAAACCCACGGGTTGCTCCATGTATACTTCTTGTAGATCACCATGAAGGAAAGCATTTTTTATATCCATTTGATGAAGAGACTAACTACACATAGTTCCCATTGATAGTAGAAGACATATGCTAGTCATCTTTGCAACAGGAGAAAAGGTATCACTATAATCTAGACCAAAGATCTTAGTGTATCCTTTACCAACCAGAAACTTTGGGAGTAAAAATCCAACGACATCCTACTTTGGTTTTCTTTGGAGTAATGAAACCAACTTAAAGTTTCATTTGAGTATAAATCCATCATCTTATCGATCATTGCATGACGCCAACCAAGGTGAGATAAAGCCTTTCCTGCCATTTTAGAAGTAGGAACAGAGGCAAGACTTGCAACACATAGAAAAGGTAGGTGATAAAAGATCATAGTAAAATAATTATATACGGGAGATTTGCAGTAGACTTGTTCTTTGGGAAATAGGAAGATCATCACTTTATAGACTGGTGAAGGAGAAAAATCGGAGTGTAGTTGATGGATCATTGACTTGAGGAACAATTGGTCATCTCGTCAATGGTAAGTTTTCAATGGTGGATTGTCGGTAGTAGGATCTTCTACACATGGATCTTTCTGAGTGACAGAAGGTGGTTTTCCAATGTTCTCATTGGATGCTAGAGAGAATACCGGAAGAGGGAGGACTTGATGAAGGTCGGAAGACTCCTTTTGATTAACTGGAAATGGTCAAAGAATTTGACATCAACGGTCATGAAATACCTATTAACATCAGGAAAGAAACACTTGTAGCCCTTATGAAGATGAGAATAACCTAGAAAAACACATTTGAAAGCTTTGGGTGCAAGCTTATCACGTCTAGGTTCTAAAAAGTGAACAAAACAAACTCTTCCAAATTGATGGAGAGGAAGTTGATAAGTAGACTGGTTTAGGAATAGAAGTGAGAACGGGACTTGGTCATGTTATACCGTGAATGGCATGTGAATTTAAGTTGAAGGTTTACATCTAATAGCAAGGCGCGTATAGTTTCAACGAGGTGTTGATTTTTTCTTTCGGCCACACCATTTTGTTGGGGTCTCGGATTGAAGTAACATTCCTTGGGATGCCATGAAATCAATATACTGAGTAAAAAATATTCAAGTGCTTGTCACTCCTTAATGTCAAATTGTTACACCAAGTTAGGTTTTTATTTCAGGACACAAATTTTGAAAGATTGTAAATAACTCAAACGATGTTTCATTAAGAAAACCGACATAGATCAAGAATAATCATCAATAAACATTTCAAAATATTGAGAACCCATAGTAGACTTGGCTCAACTAGGACCCTGCATATCAGTTTAAACAAGAGAGAAAGGAGATGAAACGACTGTTTTATTGACTCTACGAGTAAAACACCACGAAAGCCAAGTTGACAAGACTCACAATTAGAAATAGATAAGATTAAAATTGTTTTAAAAGATCAAGGTGTTACAAAACTTAACTATGAATTTCAGAGCATTGTACTAGGTATAATTTATTGTTTTTGGTATAATATCTCTAGAAGATGTTTAATTCATTGGTTTGCTGTAATATTTATTAGTTTTAGTTAATTATATTGTTATGTAGTTGATATGATTTTTTTTGCCGTTTTTGGCTGATAATAATATAAAAAACAGTAACATCTTTAAAAAAATTATATAGGGACTTGTTTATCGTTTAAAAAAACCGCATCTATATTTTTTTTTATAAAAATACTTGATATTAACAAATCAGACTCTGTGTTTTTCTTTAAAAAATAGATTTAAACCTGGTTTGTTATTTATAAACTCGGCTCTCAGCTCTCTCTTTAGACCCGATTTAGTAATAAAAAAATGAGCTCTAATCTTACTTTGGATCCAGTTTTCTGTCAAAAACTAGGGCTCTAAGTGGACCTGCTTAAATAACCAGTTTCTATTACGTCTGCGATAAGAGTCCCCTCACCCCATAAGCCTAGTGCCCAAGCTGCATTTGGTGGTCGTGCTTAACCCCGCTCTTTTAGGCTAAAGTGAAAAAAAATTATTTGTTTACTATAACTAGTTGTTTAACACATGGACAGGAGATTAACAGACCTAATTCTGAGTTCACTATGACATATTTTAAGATTCCCTACTGGATTTTGTCATCTAACTAGTTCATAATTACTCCATTACATATTATTGCCATTAGTCTTTACTTGTGTATGATAAATAGGTTAATGGTCTTTTTCTTGGTACATACACTTTGAATAACCTTTTCATTTAATCTTATTGTTTCTTTTTCTGTTTTATAAATAGTTACTAATTACTATGACAGATGTGAATATTTAGAAAGTACACAACACACACACATATACATATATGTGTGTGTTTGTCTGCTCGTGGTTAAAGAGAATTACTGACCAGTTTCCCATTGTGAAGGAGGATTCCTGAAGAAAGGAGAGAATAGAGATCCTTTTTGGTGCTTGTATTGACCATTGGATGTTTTGACATGCAGATTATCTTCTTGTAATCCTTAGGCAGATTTCGCTCCCATTCCCACTCATCCTGTGTACAAGTAAAACATGAAAACATTTAACCTATAAGTAGAATGATGAATCACACACATTTACTTCCTACGATAGCTATGAGAATTGAGTAGTTATCCAAAAACTACTAGCACTAGTTTGCACATTGAGTGCTTCTTAGACTTCATATGCATGTGTTGTAACTTACTTGACATTCAAAGGCTTTCTCAAGTGATTCTACAACCTCACCAATTGTGGGACGGTCTTCTGGCTTTTCTTGCAAACATTGATAGGCAATCGTTGAAAATATAGCCAATGATTGTGCGCAGATTTGTTCCTTGATATCGGGAAAGATAATTTCTTCCAATCTGTTGCTTTTGAAGCTTTGTGAAGCCAACTGTGAAAGAAAAATCACTCGAATGTCTTCATGATTATCATCATGGGGTGTCTGTTGCGGATCAATTTCTAAGGTTTCAATTGCTAATCTCCCGGATAGAGTTTCAAATAAAACCACACCAAAAGAATAGACGTCTGAATTCTGTGTTAGGATGCCTGTGATTTCATAGAGTGGATCATGATAACCTAACGTGTCTTGACCTTTGGATATGATGAAATTAGAAATAACTGCTTTCCATTCATGGTTTAGAAGTATGATACTGCTCTTTATGTCACCATGAATTGAATGGTTGGTATCAGCAAGACTATGAATGTAAGCTAGACCATGTCCAACATCAATGCATATCCTTAACCTTTGCATCCATGTTAGACTAGCGTCTTTCACGTGTTCTTTTAGACTCCCGTTAACCATATGATCAAAAACAACAATTCTCTCAATTGCCTCTTCACAAAATCCTAGAATAGGAATAAGATTCTCATGTCTATAACTGTAAAGCATTGTGATTTCTTTATAAAAATCATATCCATATGAATACACTGTATGATCTAGCCTCTTCACAATAACAGCATTGTGTCCCTTGGAATGAGAGAGTTTTCCCTTGTACACCTTGCCATATCCTTCATGCTCTATCATGTCACTGAAGTCATTTGTGGTGAACCTAATGGAATCAATCGAAGTTCGTAGCGCTTCCACCCCTTTTACCTGCATAATTGTTGTGTAACATGGTTTAATTAATGTTAAGTAGAAGCAAGGGGGACCAAAAATGAGAGATGATATTAGTTATTCACTAATGTATGTTTAGAAATTCAATGATGTAGTCCATTTCAATCGATTTTTCTTTCTATGACTTGATCCTTCCTATCACCCTAATTTCGTCATAGACTTTATAATCAGTACAAGTGTTGGTTTTGAAATATCCTCATTTCACATAAACACAATGCATAATATGAAAATGAGAAACTGAACTAATAAAATTAAAATGTGCAAGTTTCCTCATAAATATATAGTTGTCATAAAATGAAGACTTACTTGAGATTTCAATGCTTTCTCAAGTTCTTCCACAACTACATGCATTGTAGGGCGACCATCTCTCTTTTCTTGCATGCATTTATACGCGATTGATGCAAATATATGTACAGAATCTGGCAGATTTTCATCATTAAAAGTGGAATAATCTTTTTCAAATTCTTGTTTCAATGTAGGATCAATAATCTCGTTGACCTTATTCTGCTCGTAGCAACGTCTGGCAATGTGTGGTAGATATTCACGGTCATCTTTGAACCTCTGAAAATATGCCAACCTTCCACTCAATACTTCGAATAAAACCACTCCAAATGAATACACATCAGAACCCTTTGTCAACATACCTGTCTTGTGATACTGTGGATCAACATATTCTAGTGTGCCTGCAACTTGGGTCATGAGAAAGGTGGCTTGAAGATTTGCAGGTCCAATTCTTGACAACCCAAAGTCACTAATCTTGCCGACCCAATTATGATCCAACAGAATGTTTGAGCTTTTTATATCACGATGTATTATCCTATGATGCTCTCCAACACCATCATGGAGAAATTCAAGACCGCAGGCAGCATCAAGGCAGATCTGTAGACGTTGCGCCCATGTGGGACTGTTCCTGCTATCACTGTTTGAAATATATTCATTAAGGCTTCCATTTGAGGCATATTCATACACCAGAATACGCTCAAGATCTTCATCACAAAATCCAACAAGTGTGATAAGGTTTTGGTGCCTAAAATAAGGAAGCACTGAGATTTCTTGCAAAAACTCTGCAGTTCCTTGTCCATATCTGCGATCTAATCTCTTAATAGCAACTGTGCTTCTTCTTCTTTGATAGCCCAAAAGTTCATCTTTAGACACACCCTTATAATTGTTCTCTTTGATGTATTTTTGCACATCAAAGTGGAAGAGATCTGCTCTGTACACTTTACCGTATCCACCACGTCCAATTTTACAATCATCATGAAAATCATTAGTTGCTAATTTTATCTGTTCTAATGGAATTTTCATGTGATCCAGGTTTTTCACCTGCACCATCAAAAATCATTGGAAATTTGGAGTTAGAATTTCTTAGTTACTGTAAACGCGCGCTACTCACACACATGGTCACATAAGTCAAAAGTTCATACATCATCTTACAATCACTAAATTATTACTTAATACTGACTCTGCATACACAGCTATACATACTGGATTTAATAAAATAAAATTCCAGATTATTACTTTGATACCAAATGTAGATGAGTCAATGTCCTTTTAACACAGTGAAAAAGCAAAAATTGACATGGCTCATTTTTTATTTTTTTTATTTTGAAAAGCAGACATGGCTGATGGCTCTATTATTTTCTGATTGTAAAACAATAACTTAAGGTTAGAACTTGAATCTCCTAAATGTAGAGTACAAAGGCGAGTTAATCAGCAAACATGTTATATCATCTCGTATTTATGTAATTACATATATACTAATATATATTTGTATCTACACACATATAGTTCCAGCAAACTGAGAAAAAAGAAGAAACTTACTTAATGCAATTGATCTTTTATGGTATAATAACTTTCATTACCTTGTAGCAGTCTTCATCTTCTTGTTTTTCTTTCAAAGCAAGAGCAACCTAATATTTGCACCCAGCATTCACAATAAGAAAGAAATCGAGTAAATATCGTCTTTAGTATTTTATATAATATGTAAACTGATAACTATTAAGATGTGGGAATTGAAATAGTTTTTATGTATGTGGTAAAATTATGGTATAAATATAAATAACACTAAAATACTTTAAGTCATTTTTTTCATTTAAAGGGATTGACTAGTTGGGAATGGGTTAGGAAGGTCAGTCAAATCCCAACCCGTTGGTTATATAGGTAACTTGTGTCGACCCTTTTATGACCGTAATATTCCATTTAGCCCCAACCCAAAATCATTAATTTTCTGTAAAGTTCGTGCATCGTTAAGGCACATGTAAATTATAAGAAGCTTATTCTCTGTTAATTGTTAGAATAAAGAAGACTATATATCTAGACCTCTTTGTTGGGGACACAACGATTTCTTGAATTTGTTTGACATAAATTAGTTATAGCAGGCTAGCAGCATCTTTTGAAGGGGATACAATGATGCCTATTCGCTGTTAGAATAAAGAAGATTATAAATCTTGACCTCTTCATTGATGATACAACGATGCCTTGAATTTTTATGACATTAATTGATTATACTAGCATCTTTAAAAGGAGAGTAGTAATCTTTTAGTCCAAACAGGAGAGATATATACATATAAATCAACTTACTTTTTGAAGAGCCAAAGCCTTCTCAAAATTCTGCTGGAGTCTCAAAACATTCTCAAGTCTTTGCACAATCTCATTCATTGTTGGGCGTGCAGTTCGATTCTTTTCCAGACATTGATATGCAATGGCTGAGAAATCCTTCAATGAATCTGGGTTCATTTGTTTCCTTAGAATGGGATCTATGATCTGGTTTAACCTCCCCTCTCTATAATGAAGCTGAGCTAATGGACCAAGAGATTGTATTTTCTCATTTCTAGCACCCCTTTCAAATGCTTGCCTTCCACATAGGACTTCAAATAAGACAACCCCAAAAGAATATACATCTGACTCTTTGGTTACAACCCCAGTTTGCAAGTATGTTGGATCAGCAAACCCTGGTGCCCAAAAGCTATCTTTGACAAAAAAGGAAGGATTTAATGGACCAATCATTGAAAGCCCAAAACCCCCTATCTTTGCTTGCCATTTTTTGTCAAGTAGAATGGTTTTGCTCGTTATAAGACGATGAATGACACTACTCTCCCCTTCCAGACCGTTATGAAGATAACTAAAGCCATGAGCTGCACCTAAACATATTTGGAGGCGTTTCAGCCATGTGAGGTGTGCACTACTCAGATATCGGTTGAGGCTTCCATATGCCAGTAAATCCTGAACAAGGATCTTGTCATCATACTCATCACAGAAGCCAATAAGAGAGACAATATTTACATGCTTACAAGACGACAGCACTGTGATTTCATTCAGGAAATGTTTTTCTGAATAGCTATATGTTTGATCAACCAGTTTTGCTGCTACAGTGATAAGCCCTTCGGGCCGTTGAAGCTCCCCTTTATACACCATCCCATAGCCACCTGGACCGATGAGATTTTCAGGAGCAAAGTTGTTGGTGGCCTGTTTTATATCTTCAAGAGGAATTTTTAAGTGAACCAAGTCTTGGAGGATGGACATGATGTATCTTTAAAATTAACAGTTGAATTCAGATGGAAATTAAGAAACTGCAAATGTTACAGAAAATCAGAAACATGGGTTGCAGATGGGTGTGAAGGGATCACAATGAGGTTCAACAACATACAAGTACATACATAAAGCGACTTGTTAACATAATTCCTTTTGCCTTAACTGTTGTTTTCTTTAGTCCTACACTCCTACAAGATAAAAGTCAAATTAATTACTTTTAAGCGCTCTTTGAGCCAACATGTCAATAATTATGATCTTTTTTGATATCTAGCTACTACCTACCCAGTTGAAACTTTCAATGGAGAGACCACCAAAGTTGAAGATATTTACCCAAACTGTCTTATCCTGCATACCTCATTTCCCTAAAATTTTATGATAAAAAAAATGTCCTAAAATTCGTCGGTGGGTCCATGGTCAGAAAGTATTGTGTTCTCCAAGCTAAATTAAAACGCAACAACAAAAACCATCAAAGACTCTTGGATAATAGTTTTTGGGAGTCAAAATCCTGCCGACATAAATTATAAATTAAATATCTA
>JAUEJL010070742.1:0-16649 GCA_032274825.1 Drosophyllum lusitanicum | reverse complement strand
CAACGGAATTAACCGAGATCGTATTTGAGCCAAGGATGTTGGAGGCAGCCAAAGTAAAATATAGGATGTTACGTTAGCTTATTTTTATGTATTTGGATAAATAACTTCTTGGTTTTATGTTCTTTATATATCGTTCTGTGATATGTAAACTTAAATCTCTTTCACGTTTGGCAACTTATTTTAAGCTTAATGACCTTTTTACTCATCTTTTAAATCTAAAAAATATGTACGACAAATTTAACAAATACATGATATGTATTAACAAAACTAGCACATGTATACATACATATTATATATTAGCAGAATTGACCCGGCCACCGGCCGGGTATAGCACTAGTTCTATTATTACCCCTTTTAACACTTATTTAATGTTACATCAAGTTGCTATGATTTACATTTATGCCATCCTTTTTTGACCATAGATTAATTTGATCAATGGCTACGGTTGCTTCTCGTATTTTTCGCAAATTAGAAGCTTTTCGCATGAACTTCTCTCTCCCTCTGTCTATTTATATATATAGTGAAAAGTTTATTTGAGAACCGTTTTTATTGCGAGAACCAATCTTAGCCGTCCAATTCCCCTCTTTTAATTGGATTGCCCACCCATGAATTCCTTACATGCACCTTGCCACACTTGATCAATCCCCCCACGCTCTTCATCCATGAATTACATTTACCAATTGAACGGCTAAGATTGGTTCTCGCGGTTCTCACAATAATAATTGTTCTCAAATGAACTCTCCCCTATATATATATATATATATATATATATATATATTTATGTGTGTGTGTGTGTGTGCAACCTCTAATTAAAAAAAAGAAAAATAAATTCATCTGTGCTTTCTGATTTTTTTTTCTGAAATCGTCATTGTTTATGAATGTTACTTTTGAGGTGCATTAGAATGTGTATGCCTCTTTGAATCAGACCAAATTAATTACTATTGCTGCTTGATTGTTTATATTACTTCTTTCCTGGTCCTAAAAAACGAGTCATGGTAGTGTCAAGGCACGACTCCGGCGTTAAGAAATAGCCCTTGGTGGTGGTGTTAGGCGTTGTGTAAGACAAGGCGGCATAAGGTGCGTCTTTACGCGTCAAATTGTGAGTTTTTGAAGGCGTGACGCGCAGAAAGTATATTTTTTTTAAAATTTGACTTTTTTATATACGTTTTGCGATCGCATGTATTAAACTTCTACAAATTGGTATATGTTACTTTGCTCCTAATTGAAGCTTAATTGGATGCAAGATCCAAGAAGTGAAATTACCACATTTTAACATCGATCATTCCTATATATTAGCTCAAAGAATGAGAAGTTGCATCAGGTTTAGAACAAGTGCCATCCATTAGGCTTTTGATTTTGCTTTTACCACCCACAGAAATCTCAATAAAACTTATCAATTATTACCAAAACTTTTATGAGCCCTATTCAAATTAATTCTAAGTTTATATATAGCATGAAATTGTTTGAGAGATGACGTCGATGAATTACAGATCGATCACCAAACAGGTAGTCGTTTTGGTGCCAAACAACCGAAATTAAACGGTTATGACTAAACACTCAACGGTTAGTTAGTTGATGTCAAACCGTCAAAAACTAACTTGTAATTTATTGTTATATCGATAGGTACCATTTGTAACCAATTATGGTCGGTTTTAGCGAATTAGCTTTAAATGACCACATTTACGAATTAGCTTTGCTTGAACCGATGAGAGTCCGCTTCCATTAGAAATAGTAATGAATTGAGAAAAGTTTACACTTCTATAATACGGATTTTTTAAAATATTTTCACGCTTAGATGTGTGAAGATTTAGATAATTTGTTCGTACAACTTGATGCTTGAATTATTATCTTCACGTTTTTAAATACAAAGCCTTACAAAATGTTGGCACACTACACGAGCATTGATGTATTTGCATTGTCGCGTAGTAGGGCTTCGTATTCGCATGGGCAATTCCTCTTATTATTGATCAAAGGTAAAGCCTAGAGGATGCCTTTTTAAAGAGTCGATTCCTTAGTGAAACCCAGATGTGCGTTTCTCATAATTTTTAGTCCTAAAAAGTGTTGAGTAATGTCCCACATCGGACGATAAGTGACTTTGTAATCTGCTTAATAAGGGACCTGGGCTACTCCTCTCATAACCAATTGGTTTTGAGTTGGAACCCCACAAACTTACACTTTATTCATTAATCATTACACCAATAAAAGACCGTAACCTTAATGAAATCTCATAACTTATACAGGATGGAAGACGAGTGCATGTCCTTGAAAGAGACTTGAACGAGCAGGATCGAATTGTAGGTGAAGTTTTACATCCAGGAGGCTATCTAAAGTTAATCGAGTTAGGTCTCATGGGTGAGTAATATTTAAATTCTATATTCCGAGTTATGTGTTTGAGTATAGGATCCATATGGAACCCCTCTTATCTATATAGAACTCAACGAACCAATAAGATAAAAGAACAAAATTGGAAATTACATATAAATTGGGTTTCATATTTAAGAAGAGGAGTTCTATAGTGAATTCACACATATAAATTGAAGATTTAGTTAGAACTGATCACTTGTTTGATTGCAAACTTGATCACAGATTGTGTTGAGGAGATTGAAGCCCAACAAGTTTCTGGTTATGCAATTTATATGAATGGTAAAAGCATAAGACTCAAATATCCCTTGGGAAAACTCCCCTCCAATATATGTGGAAAAAGCTTTCACAATGGTAGTTTTATTCAATGCATCAGAAACAAAGCTTCATCTCTTCCAAAGTATCATCATTTCCTTCCTTTAATCTTTTTTGGCTTCTATAATTGCCTACCTTTGTTATGAGTAATAAACCGCACGTCGGATGAAAAGTGACTTTATAATTTTTTTTGCATGAGGTCATAAATAAAAAAAAATTAAGATACAATGCATACAGTTGGAGGGTTTTATGTATTCAACATAGCATATTCAAGGCTCAAGAACTCTGTTATAAACCTTGTTTGACATAACATTGTATAAAAACTTTTGACCACTGTAATATGTCACATCGATCTTAAATCTTTATTTTAGAGGATTCTTATAAAAAGATAAGATATATGCTTCTAGCGGTACATATTCTAGATAGCTGCACACATCTTTTTCTCTTTTTTAATGTATAAATGATTTCTACATTTGGTTAATTTTAGGATTCTAATATTTCTTTATCAGTGTAAAATTAGAAAAAGGAACTGTAAATTCTTTGCTTAAGAGGCAAGGAACTGTTCATGGAGTTCATTACAGAACTCAAGATGGCCATTCAATGACTGCATATGCACCTCTCACCATTGTTTGCGATGGTAGTTCTTCAAATCTACGCCGTGATCTCAGCAACTCTAAGGTGATTATTTTGTGGATTTCATTAGAAGTTTAAAACTAAAGGGTCCGTTTGTTTTGCAGAATTCGAAAGAATGTTTAAATTCCCCCGAGTAATAGAAAATCCATTCCATAGGTGGGCTGGATAGAATTAAAATCAATTCCGTTCATTCGAATTCTGCCAAACAAACAGAACCTTAGAGTATATACTAGAAATGAGACATAAGTGTTGGCAAAACTTAGCTAATATTAATGTTGTAATTAATAATATCTATATATATGCAACAGATAGAGGTGCCCTCTTGTTTTGTGGCTTTGGTGTTGGAAAACACCCATCTTCCATATGCAAATCATGCACATGTTATACTTGCAGCCCCTTCAATTGTAATGTTTTACTCGATTAGTAACACAGAGATTCGTTGTTTGGTCGATGTTCCTGGTGAAACGGTTCCGTCCATTTCGAATGGTGAAATGGCGAGGTACCTGAAAACGATAGTGGCCCCACAGGTATTGATTCGATTCGCCCGTGTTAATTAATCATTCCCAGGTTGAGTTATAACATTTTGATTTAATAAAGTGTTCACAAATGTTATACAGATTCCACATGAGTTATATAACGCCTTTATAGTAGCAGTGGATAGAGAAAATATAAGAAAGATGCCAAATAGAAGCATGCCAGCTAACCCAAACACCATTCCAGGCGCGATTTTATTGGGTGACGCGTTAAACATGCGTCACCCACTAACTGGAGCTGGAATGACAGTTGCTTTATCGGATGTTGTTTTACTCCGTGACCTTTTTAGACCATTATGCGATCTCAATGACGCGTACAAAGATCTTCAACGTTTCTACACTCTACGAAAGGCAAGTTAATTCATCAATCACAACCTCTTCTTGTTCGCGACTCAGTGAAAAGTGTAAACTTTTGTTGCCATGGCATTATATATAAATATGACAAACCGTTATTACTGCTTACTTGCAGCCCATGACATCATTTACATTAAACACGTTCGCGGATGTTGTCTATAAGGTATTCTGTGCGTCTACAAATCCTGCTAGAGAAGAACTGCGTAACGCTTGTTTCAAGTACCTAAGCCTCGGGCGAATCTTTGCAGATGGACCAATGTCTATATTTTCGGGTCTTGACCAACGCCCGTTGGCTCTGTTCCTTCACGGTATCCCAATCGCTATTTATAACGTTGGCCGATTGCTTACACCATTCCCTTCACCGAAAAGGATATGGCTCGCAACAAGATTGATCCTGGTGAATCTTTAATTTTACGTATATATATATATATATATGATATTGTTATAAGTTATTACTAATTAATAATTTTTATATATTCAACTTAATTTAGTCTAAAAATATATATATAATGATTCATCAGGTTAGCATGGGAGTGATTTTACCGGTCCTAAAATCTGAAGGGGTTATGGAAGTCGTGTTCTTCTATGCAACAACTTGATCACCATAATCACAATAAGTTAATTCACCATTAATGTAACGTTTTTGCTTTGCTTTTCTTCTAAGTGGGAACGTGTTCATGATCCTTTTTTTTACAAATGCTTAATTACCCTTTTTTTAACAAAGCAGAAACCTTTTGCGATCCTTTGTGCTAGCCAGATCTCTTTCAATAAGCCTTGATTCACTCCCTAATCTCTCTAATGTGTTTATGGGTGTTTGGTATGCTTTATAGCCCCTAAAACCGGATCCCAGACGTCCTATTTATACTAAATATATAGATGATAGATTAGAGTTGGAGTTGAATTATATCAAGTTTGACATTATCTTCAATTATAGCAAAAACGCATGGGCTTGCGTCTTAACAAGGCACAACCGTGCTTCACAATTGAAGACGGTACACATGCGCACACCCTAAACACAAGTGCAGCTGTGTGTTTCAACAAGGCACGACCATGCCTTATAACCTAAAGTGGTGCATAAGGTGCACAACCTAGACACAAGCATGGCCATGCATCTTAACAAAGCACGGCCGTGCTTCACAAACTTGAACTTTTCTTTTGTTCTTAGAAGTGAATTGCGATATTCTTGCCATGTGACTAGGAAGGCCCTTGTGTTATCAGCTGTATCATTACTCATTAGTTCACATATCAATTGGCATTTTTCAAGAGGATAATGGTTCAATACATTTAGTACTTTATACGGTTCAATTCATAGTTAGCAACTATATGAACTAAGTTCGCATCTTCAAAGCATTGAACTCTTTAGAGTTAATAAATTGTCACATTAAGCATTTGACTTTCTACTCAACTTTATGTATTAAACCTTACACTCCATTGACCTCCATATAGATTAATCATCTATCATTTTGGTTCTTTTATATAGCAAACTCATAGACACCCTAAATCTACACTTTTGTCTCATATGAGATTTGAACTCTCATGCAACCTCAAAATAGGGAGAATTAAACACCTTACACATGTGATTTCGCTAGGCCAAAGGCCCTTTGATATTTATCATTTTGTTATGTGCTTAGCATTTTACGAATAAGTACGATTTGTTGGGAATTTGCCTAATGCACAAAAAATTACTCACACTATAGACACACGTACGTACCTATCGGGTCATACCGCAAGCAAATTCAACGGTAGTCAACCATATTAGTAATTTTGGAAAGCACGTATGCATGATTCTGACCATGCACGGCTGTGCTTGTTAACGAAGCACGTCCATGCTTATGAAGGACAAGTGGCAGTCGACAGATTGAGCTAGCTTAATGGCTCATTGATTACTAGCCCGGCCTATCACTTCTAGACATGCTTAATCACCCTATTAGCTCGCTCGATCGCTATTTATGCAAAGTTAGTTTGTCTCCAGACCACCGTAATATATAGATCTAAAACCCACTCGTTTTTGTGTGGGCTTAAGCCCGAACTCACTATTAGATACTCCTACTACAGAGGTATTTATAGGTTATATCTTTGATCTTGCTCGTCGAAATTAAAAGAGGACTAGAGTTGAAATCCAGAGTGATGATCACGTGATGTGATCCTAACAAATCTTCTAACAAACTTGACCAATGAGAATAAGGCATATTTTTAATTGGTTCTTTTTGTTCCGTCCTTGATCGTTTTGTCTAATTCTTTGTGCAAATTCTTGTAGATAATCTTTCTACCTTTTAAAAGAAACCAAGTTCATGAATTTTCATCAAGTGTAGGCCAAGAAGTTGCTAATTAAAGTCGGATATGTCCTAGAACGTACCATCGAACATCCTCTTTAGATGATTTGACTCATTTTAAGCTCGTTTCTTGTCGTTCGTTTTGCATTAGTTTGATTGTTTTGCCTAATTCTTTTTACAATCATTGTAGATAATCATTTTAGTTTTTAAAGGACACCAAGTTTATGAATTTTCAGGCCAAGAAATAGCTAATTAAAGCCATGTATGTCCTAAACCGGACTATTCAACACCATCTTACTGTGTTTGGACGATTCTACTCATTGTAAGCTCATTTTTTTTGGTCTTTTTTTGCATTAGTTTATAAACAACTCAATTACCTTTCCATGAACTCAAGAGTCATTACTTTTCATTAAGTATTTATGAAGAATTTGGAGTTCAAAGTTTCTATTTTTGTAAACGTTGGAGGTGAAGAAAATGAGGAAAAGAAGGTAACCTTTTATAGCAGGTCAAAATCAATAAAATGTACACAATAACACGTTTTTTAAGTTAAGTGGTTGCTTTGTAAAAAAAATACTTAACATGTCATATTAAAACATTGAGAAAACGTTATTTTGTCTACAACAACTTTAATCCAATATAAAAATACAATCATTGAGGCAATTTCAAACATTGGGTTAATTTTAATAACATATATTACAAATTTTAATAAATTCACAGAAGTTGAATATATGCACGATTTGTGAATGTTCTTTTTCCGACTTTCTTTTAGTGAGAATTAAAATTAAAATCAGCTCAAATAAAATGAAACAAAATTAATCATTAATCTTCTAATATATGAAAAAGAATAACATGAACAAATTTATTATATAATTTAAATTTAATTATTAATTTAGATAAAAAATTATCAAATTTGAATCATCTTGAAATCCAATTTTGATTTTTCTTGGTTAAAATTGGATTAAATTTTCACTTTAATTTCAATCAAAAATTTTAGAGAAAATTTCATATATATCCTTCTTAAAATTTAAAATATTGTATTTGCTCACTCTAATTTACAAATATAATAGGTACCTTTTATAACATTGAATTAGAATATCCTATTTAAATAAATTCCTAGTTAATGATTTAAAATATTTTCTAATCAATTTAAATTCTTTATAATTATAACGAATAAAGACTTGAACTTGTTATCTGTAATTGTAATAATAAATCGATGATTTGTACAAGAAATATATCACGTCTTTTTCTTTAATGATAACACGTTTTGTCATCACATCTACTCTCTCCTTTTTGTCGACGCTAGGTGTTGACACCGTCTGTCACCATTTTTCTAAATCATCATTTCTTTCACGTTTATAATTATTTATATTTTTTTATTAATGTTTAATATTTTTCATTATTTAAACTAACCCACAAACATATCATTTATTTACACGAAATTCTGGTGGCAAAAAGCCCCGTTACAAGTTATTTAAAGTAGTACCAAATGCAAGTTGAATTCACGTGGGATAAGAATAGACTTGGCCTTGTGTAACGGAGGGGTTACCATGAGCATGAAATTTAGGTGAGAATGAGAGAACAAATCTTAGTCATTAATTAGATGTTGATCTATTAGATCTAATAGTCGCAATTCACCCGTTGCAATTTATGGTTGGGTAATGAATAAAATGAAAGGACAAATATAGATTGTCCGATCAAATCAAATGAAAGACTAGGATTAAGTATCTTATTCTCACCTAAGTATCCGTTCTCAGTTGAACCTCTCAATATAGCTAGTTAGCTACATAATACACACACAAAGACTTGGTGGGGTCACCATGGTGCATAGTGTATAAGCACCATGGTTCAAATGAGAATATTTTTCGTATGAGAACCAATTATAGTCATTGTTTAAAAAGATGGAGGGTATAGATTAAAGAGTTATGGATATCTTAAACTAATCAAACTTATCCTTAATTAATTAGGGGTAATTTATACATTTTGACATTACCCCCACTTTTTTAAACAAATATATTCATCAAACAAAAATGTGTTAAATTACGAAAATTATACCAAATTAACGAGAAAATTATACTCTTTAATTTGAGACCGATCTTGCTATATTTTTTCAAATTTTTTTTGTGTTTGCTAGGTTTTTATTTCAACACATGTCTTCACATGTGCATATTACTAAGTTTTTTTTTAATATAGGTCTTGATATATGCAGGCGTGCATATGGATAGATGCACCTAGTTTTTTTCAGCACATATGTAAATATGCATATGTGCAGATAGATGCACGTGTATATATATGCACAGGTGCACTTAGTTTTTTTTAGCAAATATGTAGATAGGTGCACGTGTGCAACTTAGAATTGGTTGGATCAAACTCATTATCAAATTAATAATATGTAACGATCACACTCCGAGTATAATTAAATATAAATATATTTAATGAAAGAAAATACTTAAAGATAATTAAACATAGTTTGAAAAGTAATTTATCATATCCGCTCTCGAATATTTAATTAGGTGGATACAAACCGTTATGCGTAGGCTTTTAGTGTTTTAATAAAGACATTGAATGAAAACCAAAAACAATAAAAAAACTAAAACAAACTAAAAATAAAGTCTTATCCAAAAGGCCTCGACTCAAATCCCACAAAATAAAGTATGAACTTCCTTATACTTATCTCCAAATTCAAATCTTGAACCACTACAAACTGGAAAACCAACAAAATGGATAAATTGATTGTAGCCCATGGTTCATGAAAATGGATCTCAGTACATCATATTTAATTAGATGGGGCACGTAAAATGATTGGGCTGTAAAAATATGTGGGGCCCAAATATTTAATTAGATAGGACCTATAAAAATGGTTGGACTGAGGGGAACATGCACATGTGCACATATCTGATGTTGTGTTTTTTCGCATTTGGTAGATATTTTAGTTTTAAGAAAGTGGAAGTAAGTGGTCTCTTCCTTTATTTATGCAATTTGCCTAAAATACCCCTCAAGCTTTTTTGGAAAGTGAAAATGACGGCTATGTTTTTAATTAATTACATGTTTGCCACAACTTACAACTAATATTAATCTTTGATTAATTATGATCAATGGCTACAAACGGTTCTCACAATAAAACTGGTTTTCAAATGAACCTTCTTCCCCTATATATATATATATATATATATATATATATATATATATAGAGAGAGAGAGAGAGAGAGAGAGAGAGAGAGAGAGAGTTAAGCAATTGCAAAGCATAAATGGGGACACAAAATCTATTAAAAGATGAGTACATCTATTAGAAATCAAAAATTCACACATAAGATCGTCATCAGGATTTTTATAGAACCTCTTTATAATCAAATTCAATTTTTTTAATTTAATCCAATTTCTCTACGTATTTATATAAATAACCACGAAAATAGGTAGATGTATCTACCTAAATGATTTGAAGAAATGTGTTTGTTAATATATTTAAGTGTTAACAAATTAAGGGACAAAAAAAAGCTTTTAAGGAAACAACTTATTCATAAATCATTTGAGGAAATGAAGGTGGATGATTGATAGAAAAAAATTTAAAAATAAAATGGTTATATCATAGCCAATTTTTCTTTAATATATATTAATGATTAAAGATGCACGTATTTGGATTTATATAGAGAAATAAATTTATTTAATACAATAAAAACTAAATATAAAATGTTTGGATGTATATAAGCTAAACTGGTTGAGATGTGATCATTGGTCTTTCTTTCTTCTTCAAAAAATAAAAGAATAATAATAATAATAAAATAAAATGTGAGAGCATACACAATTGTTATATAAGAAATCTAGATATACACACAACTTACAAATTTGGTTCATTATATGAAAGTTACCTATGACAATAGTTAATTTACCGATAACTTAGTAAAAAATAAAAGAACTTTAGTATATAAATATACAAACAACTTTCAAATTTTATTCATTGTATACAATCGGTAACCTGGTAATTAGGTCCCCGGTTGCATACAATAAATCAAAATTGTAAGTTGTTTATATTTTTAGGTACAAAATAAAGTTTGTTGCATACAATGACAATATTAGCATATTTTATTGTATTTTCGCGTATTTTGCCCATTAATGTAATATTTATTTTTATAATTAGGGATTATGTTTTTTAAATTTTACTTTTTTATTAAATTGGCGATTATGATTTTTTAATTTTAAATAATTTATTTATTTAATATTAAATTAAGTAGAAGGACATATTTGAGAGTTTAAATATTTTTGGAGGATATTGATGTAATATTAATTTTTAAAATGATATATACGTACATAATTAAGAAAGTTTGTAAGGATATACGACGTGGAACCAAATATGGAACTTACAAAAAGCAAATATGGTGTTCATAAAAAATTAAATTAATAGATCCTAGTTCTAAAGCAAACATATCAAATATAGTGAATCTTATAACTTAGCTTACCCTAATTCCAAATACCATTACGAAATTAAACGACAGTTAAAAGCGAATAGTTAAGTGTTTAATTTATTAATATTTATGATAAAAGATATACTTAATTACTAATTTATTAACTATTATGGTCTATTTTCTTATAATAACGTCAAGAGATAGTGTCTAATAGAAAATATTTCAAAAGGTTAAAATCTTATTTAAGTTATTTGGATATAGCCGAAACCCGATTTTTATACCCATTACATGAAACCGAATTACATTATGGCTATCCAAATTACTCGAACAAGAAACATAACCCGAAATTAATTTTTTGATTCGGTTTATTTGGGTTCGGATTTTTCCGAAAGCCCTTATATGAAATTGTCCCTATAAAGAAAAAGGGAAAAATGCGCGAAAATACAATAAACTATGTCAATATTGTCATTGTATGCAAACAACTTTATTTTGTACCTAAAATACAAATAACTTACAATTTTGATTCATTGTATGAAATCGGTGACCTGATTACCAGGTTACCGGTTGCCAATTGTATACAATGAACAAAATTTGAAAGTTGTTTGTATTTTTAGGTACCAAAGTTCTTTTATTTTTTACTAGGTTACCGGTAAGTTACCTATTGTCATAGGAAACTTGCATACAATAAACCAAATCTGTAAGTTGTGTGTAATTTTAGGTACAAAATAAAGTTAGTTGCATACAATGACAATATTAGCATAATTTGTTGTATTTTCGTACAATTTGCCTAAAAATAATTGGTTACCTTATTTATAGGTTTCCAAATACACTAAATGGTAGTTTTAGAAAGTTGGATACACCAAATGTTAATTTTGAAAGTTGGGTATATACAATAGTAAAAAGTGACAAATTTGATACACTTTCGGAAACTAAACCCTATAAATAAAAGACTAACACGAGTAAAATTTATTAAACAATACTATCTATTTTAAATAAATTATTTTATCAAATATTGACCATTTATTTTGATAAAAATTGAAACCTAATTTTGAAATTTCTTCTGTAAAAAGTAGATTCAATTTTTATTTTTAATTTATGAATATTTTATAATTAAATTTTTTTTTTAATTATAACCAATAGAAACTTAAACATATTGCCCCTAATTGTAAAGTAAATCAATAATGATACTATGTTTATATCATCACGTCTCCCTTTTCACTCGCATTAATGTTTCCACTGTTCCACCTATGGTCTATAAGTATTGATGTTGTTTGTCATTATTTCTTTAAATTCTTATTTCTTTTGAGTTTTATTATTATTTAATAACTATTTATTAATGTTTAATATTTATTATTTTTTGAACAAACTTCGTGTATCACACAAACATCTAATCTAGTAATTTATTGCATGCTTAAAACCAAACCAAATTACGCAAGATTAAGTTATGGGAGATGCTTTGTACATAAATTTTTTTGTTACACACAACAAATAATGATTGTTTTGACCATTATACACTTGAATATGTGAATGAGAATAAAAGAGAGTAAGATTATAAAGGTATAAAAAGTTATAATTATTGTGTATGACAAAAACTTATTATATACAAAAAATGATATCCCTTAAGTTATTTATAATCTTGATTGCGTGATAAATGAATGACCTAAATAAAAAAATTACATAGTCAAACATCCTGACATGCTCAAATCCTAATCTCATAAGATTAATAAGCTTCATACGTCGTTTCTATTTTTATTTTTGGTTTAGTTTCCGAATAGTGTATCGAAATTGTCACTTTTTGCTATTGTATGTATCAAACTTTTAAAACTACCATTTAGTATATCAAAGTCTCAACAACTACCATTTAGTGCATGGGAAAACCTTTTCTCCATGTAACAGGTAATTTTTTTTCATTTTTATATTTTTTATAATTTCAAACCAGTAAATAATTTCCACATGTGTATTTATCTTCAAAAGCCAAATTCAAAATGATGAAGACTAGGTTTAAAGATCTGGGTTCAAAGAAGATGAAATCGTATCCCCAAAATCCTAATAGATGAACAATCAAACAAAAGAAGACCTAAATTGAACTTAAACCAAAACAGATGAATTCGACAAAGGTATTCAAGAGCAAGAATCGGAAACAATTCTTTAATAGAAACAAATGAATCACAAACAGATGAATCAGACCTATTTGAATGAAGAACTCCGTAGAAACAGTTGAATCAACCCAGATCCGACGAAGAACATTGCGCAAAACGATTAATAGAAACCTAAAAACTAAACTCGTAAATCGAATAGGTTTGATGAAACCCAGAAACATACCTTCGTAAATCAATTGATTATGATGAAACCCAGAACCTAAACTCGATCGACTAACAAACTCGATTGAACCGGATCTATGATAATCGACACATGAAGAAGACGACAGATCTGTTGAAGAAGACGAAACCCCTCGATTTTAAACATGAAATCGCAAATGAAACCGCATCTGAAACCCTCAATTTGAAATGGCGAATGAAACCGCAACTGAAACCCTCGATTTTAAACATGAAATCGCAAATGAAACCGTATCTGAAACCCTCGATTTGAATCGATGAAACCCTTGATAGATTGAATTGATGAAACCCTCAATTTGAAACACAAATGAAACCCTCGATTTGAAACACAAATGAAACCCTCGATATTTTCTATTGTTGATGGATCGATACAACAAGGTATATTTTACATTTGATGAAACCCATCAAGAATCTGAACAACCATTGTTGATATAGCAGATGTTTGATGCATAAAGTTTCTATTTATTATTATTATTATTATTATTATTTCTGTTATATTTTCAATTATTTTAAAACAAATAAATTACATGTCAGCACTCTAGTCAAATGAAACGTCAGCGAGTGACCCGCTTTACCTAGGGTCGTCTCAAATATTTCTGAGGCCCGGGACAAAACTAAAAGATGAGCCCCTAAAAATACTAAACTATATAAAAACAATATGTAAGAAACTTACAATTATACGTACTTAACCACAACAATAGATGAAAATATACAATTGAAAAGTTTAGACGTGTTTGAGAAGTTAAAAAAATTTCAAAACTCGGATATGCCTTAAATAAGTTGAAATTTTGAATTCCACATTTCACAAAATCCTAGGATTTTATTTTTTTCTCAAGGAAACCAAATAAGGATAAAAGATTGTGATTGCCAATTTTGTTCTTCTTCCAAACCGTGTAACTTCGTCCCAAAGAGTCAAACGATTTTGTGTGATTTCTTCGCAAACTAGCTATCGGTTTTTATATGAATTGATGATTTTCTTAATTTCTTCCCAATCCGGTCACTATTAGAAAATCATGCATCACAAAGAGATTTTCTTCCGAACAATTCGTGGCAAATTTTCAACGAATTTCCCACGGCTTTGAGTCAAAAAGAAAATTTTCAATGGGTTTTTCCATGAATTTCCGAGGGAAATGGTTGTCCTTGAAACTTTTATCCATGGTCTGGAATCCGAGAGTAGTTTAAGATCGAAACAGGACCTGAGAGAGACTAGACTGCTAATAACAATAGGCGCGCGGGTGAAGATTGAATCTGAAACAGAAAATGAAGGAGGAACAGACTCAACCTTTAATCAAACCCGCGTCTTCTCCTTAGCAAAGCGAAATTTTACCATTCGACTATATCCGCTTTTTGAAAAAGCCATTTTCACGGATTTGTCAAACACAAAATGAGGTGTTGTGTTGTAATGGGCCAAAAGATTTTGACAATTGGATATATGATTTCTAGTTAGAATGTTAATTTCAAATCTTTAAGAAATTCTTAACATTTACAACAATTTAACTCATAATAGATTAATTAAAATAGGCTTAGAGAATTAAACCATATATATTACACATACAAGAAAAATGAGTCCCTTTAATCCTTGGGCCCTGGGCGGGTCGCCCCTTTGGTACGCTCTTTAAGACGGCCTTGACTATAACATAATAGATACACTAAATGGTAGTTTTAAAAAGTTGGATATATTAAATGGTAAATTTTAAGGTTGGGTATATATAATAACAAAAGATTACAAATTCAATACATTTTTAGAAACTAAACCATTTTTATTTTCTTCTTGTTTTTGGGATAGCTTGGTGCTTGAGATTTTCAAAATAAAATAGATTACACGTTCTAATAATCAAAATCACATAATCACTTTATTATTATTTATTATAATAATAATAATCACAATAAAACTTTACAGTTATAGTCTACAAAATAGTTTTTGTAAAAGAGTATTGTCAACAACACCTCAATTTACATCCTAGTAGCACAAGTGAAGCCAATTAAACTATAAGAAATAACTAACAAAATATACAAAGTAAACTCATTAGTATTCTATAAAAGCTTGTCAAATATAGAGTATGGTTATTTAAGAGGATACAATATGGTGTCAAAGGTGGTTGTTTGTTGCATCCTAACCTACTATATTTTATTGGTTAAGGTTCTTATTGTCGTTAGCAAGGGCGGAGCAAGAAAAATTATCATGTGAAGGCAAAGTTAGAGGCGTTTTTTGCTCTGGTTGTAACATCCTCAAATCGGGCCTATTCGTGCGCTCCATTTGGTACGTGAATTTATTTAAAAGAATTAAATTGAAATATATGTTAAGTATTAATAGAAAATAAGTCATTGGTCAGTTAAATGTGAATTTAAAAATAGTAATAAAAATAGATAATAATGATAAAATATTAAACGGTTTCAAACGAGGATTCCGAAAATATCTTCGTTAGTTGAAACGGTTTATCGGGTGTTGTGTTGTATGTTGAAAAGGGGAACAAAATACCCCTTGTGGATAATTGAAACCCACAAGGTCGGTTCTCACTTATTTGAGTCAGACATTCAACACACACACACATTCATACGTATACACACACACAACCACACTCATTTCTTCCACTTTGTTCTTGAAGAAGAGATTCAATCCAAGATCATTCAAGGGCTGGATTCAAGCAGGCAATCAAGTCTTTAATCTGTTCTTAGCTTTCTCTTCATCATCATCTTGCTCCTTGTAAGGTTCTACCATTCTTGTTCTTCCTTTTAGGTAATTAGGTCAAATTTGGTCAAAACGAATTTAGCCAATAAAGTCTAGAATTTTTTATTGTAATCTGTTCTAAGAATGTCTACAAGTGATTTGGAATTGGTTTTATGAATTAAAGAAGCCTTCTTGATTGAATTTCATGAATTTGACCAAATGGGTCAAGTATGGTGATTTGATGATTTAAAACTTGAATCATATGTTAAACCATGTTATTGTAGTGTTTATGAATCCCTTTTGATGTCCCAAACTCTGTACATATGTTGGAAATTATTAAGAACCTATAGAAATTGGGCTTGGATGGAAAATACAGCAGAACAGGCTTGCTGTTCGCAGCTCTGGTTCTGCGTCGCGGCGCGACCCATAAGGGTGTCGCGGCGCGATGTGTGCTGCAGGAAATCATTTGCTGTTTTTCAATGTTTTTGGTATATGGAATGTTGTTAAATCATTTTTAACAATTAAAAAGGTGTTTGGGATGATTTAGGTATTTTACTAAGTTAAACACATAATTGGGAAGTTTAACACTAGTAATAGTATATGTGCGTATGTTATGATTATTTAAGTAAACTTGTATATATGCAATAGGTAATTAAGCAAACAAGGAGAGCCAAGACCATTTTAGTGTTATTCTAGACACTCAGGTGAGTACTGACTCTCATGACTTCAATAAAGGAAGGTTTGAATGCAAGAAAGGTTATATGATTATGACATGCTAC
>JAUEJL010070731.1:0-16652 GCA_032274825.1 Drosophyllum lusitanicum | reverse complement strand
ACCTCCAAACCCGAATTATAACTAAGTCTAGAATCGGCTAGTCTCAAGTTAATCCCGATTATACTAAATGGCTTGATAACACTAAAATCACCAACATTTGGGGGCTGTCGAACCACAGCCTACAACTGAGAACAAGAAAGCGAGATTGGGTGTTCTTAACTTGATGGAAATGGAATTAATAATGAGGGAATGGATAAATATATGTTGGGAGGTCAATGAATAGAAAATAGGTTGAAATGATTAGCTAAATGTTAAGATTTATTTATGGTTTTGCCTACAGCATCTATGCGTGTGTTTAAGCAGAAAACAAGGACCGATTTCACTTCAATTAGCTACAAGAACAGTGAGAAATCTTCAGGTAACAATTTTAATTTACTCATGTATGTGTTGGTATAGCTTTTATCAAGATTTATGGGTTGTGTTGTGTTGTTTAGATGGTTTAAAAAATTGATCTGTGGGAAGAGGGTGCTGAACCGAGACCTAAACTTCATCTAGGGCCAAAAACACATGACTAAAATGCAATTAAACAATAGGGAGGATACCTAGATACAAGAAAGAATTCATAGGACTTGAAATCATAGAAAATGGTTTGGTTTTGGTGTGAATTCAGATTTCCTAGTAGCCAATGATATGAGTTTGTGTAGACCTGTTCTTAAACTAGTGTGAGTTGCAAATCAGAAGCTCATAGGATGGCAAATTCAGTGTCAGTAGTGTTGTTTGTTTAAATCTCAAATCTAGTATATTTATGAATTGAAACTAATCACTTTGTGTGTGTGTGTGTATATATCGCATATTGAAGGGAGTAAGAAAGTGGAAACACAAATCATTTATGAGTCTTGATTTTAAAAAGGGCCTTATGATTATAATCACAAATTTGTTATAGGTCTTGAATCATAAATTGAATTGTTGTGTTGAATCATGAATTGGTTATTGGATTTGAATCACAAATGGATTGACAAACTAGTTGATGGGTACCAATATCAAATTAGTTGATTCAGTTGGATTGCAATTAGACTTGTACACTTGAACTTCTAAAACTTGAAGTTTTATTAATTAAATGAACATTTAGAATTAGTAGCTATTCTAATTGATTTTGAGCATGATTATAGAGGTTATTATAGGTGATATTTTTGGGAATAATTATGAATGCAAAAGATGGGTGGACGGTTGTTTTATGCAAGTTCCTTTGAAACGGGTCGGTATGACCCGTTAAGTAAAGAAACGAGCGAATTAACTAAATGATTGGCTTTTACACTATCCAATGACCCTAGACATGTTTCTTAGCATGAAAATATGAGAGTGCAAGTGATGCAAATCAGATTGTGGTTTAAAGGGTGAAAATGCCGAAATATTTGCAAGTTTGACTTTTATTGACTTTTGTCGTATTTTCGAGTTAGGATCTCAAATTTTGCAGATGAACCCCTCATAATAAGGGGAACAATCTGTCTCTAGAAAGTTTTATTCAAAAATGTCATTTTGGGCTCGATTCGTTAGAGTCAAAGTTCTGGATTTTTGACCCCTTTGGTCATTAAAGAGCTTTAAGCTTGGTTTCACCTTTTGGGCAATTTTCTTGGGAGAATACTTGCATTCTAGTATGTTATTAGCAAGATAAGTAAGTGTTAAAGTATTAGTAGAAGTGATTGGTATTCGAAGGCCTTAAGCGAGACATTTTTGTAGCAAATTAGAGTTTCTTCTATTAAGGTTCTTTCTCTAATGATAGTATCAATTTAAATATTTGATTAGATACTTTCAAGCTTTCATTTGGGTTGGAGATAATGTGATTATGATGAGCAAAGGACCTCAAGTGAGTTTATACTAACTTACTCGTTATATTATGATATGTGCTCGAAGTATACGTGTAGTGTTGTGTACGAGTTGATATGCAAATTATTATTGATATGTGTTACTTGTATTTATTCGTGATAAGTTGTTATATGATAACGTTGATTTTATGTTAGTAACTGGCCGGGCCTGTGTGGCTGGTCGGGGCAGATGACATCATCTAAAGGTGAGACCTGTGATGTGTCATAGCGGGCGAGGCCCAAGTTTAAGGCATCAACAGGTAGGACTCGAGATGTGGCAACAAGGGCGGGGCCCAGCTGCAGTATGTGCTATGTTTGCAGTGTGTGCTGTCCACTATAAGGTGTAAGTGCGGTGTTAACTCACTAAGCTTTGTGCTTACCCGTTGTTGCTTATGTCTTTCAGGATATTTGAGTAAAGACAAGAACAAGGCTCCAATGTGACAGTAGAGGCAGTGGCGTCACACAAACTTGAATTTAAATGTTTTAAATAATCTTATTTAGCTTCCATGGTTTACAAACGATTAAATATACTCTGAACTTTGGGATGATTATAATTATAAATTTTGATGGTTGACTTATGATTTATTAACAGTGGTTTATTATAATATTATTTATTGTAAATTTTTTTTTTTGGAATGTTACAACCATATGCCACACAGACAACCAATAATTACCCTCAACGGTCCAAATAACCTCACCGCTTCCTCAATTGAACCACCGACACCTTCACCGCCTCCCTCCATTAAAACCACCACCACTTTCATTTCTCCTTCCACGGAAACTTCCATCGTCTCTTTCACCATCAGAGAACTCAGAATCTGTGTTTTGGATTTTTATTCAAAACATTAACCCACACCAAACTAAAGAGCTCCAAATCAATTAAACATCATCGATGAACATTAATTGAGAAACCCTACGGATTGCATCTATGAGCAAACATCTTGGATCTCGACTCTATCATGAACACATACACACGCACAGAAGAAACATAAACCATAGGCCTACATATCTAAATTTTGAAACAAACATAATCAAGAATCACAACAAATCTTGAAACACTTAAAAAGCCCTAAATCCCACACCCGAATTGTAACTCGACTAAAAAGAGGGTCGGTGAAGAAGAAGAAGTGAGCGACGGTGGTGGTGGCAGGGCCGAATATGTCGGTGGTGGTGGCAGGTCGACTTCAGTGGTGGTGGTGGTCGTTGTCACAGATCTGGGAGGGAAAAGGAAGAGAGTACGTGTGGTCGGTGGTGCGATGGTATGGTAAAACAATGGTAGAGGTGCGGTGGACTGGTGGAGCACGGCGGAGATGCTGTGGAGCACGGCGGAGATGCTGTTGAGCATGGCGGAGGATCAGAGAGAGATGGGGAAGATAAAGAGGGATACGGGTGGGAGGTTTGGTGTTTAAGTGTTTATATTGTTTTTTTTCCTTTTTTGTTTTAAAACATCATTATTATTTAGAATTTACAATTTATAAAATGGATTAAAAAAGATGTAAGGGTATTTCTGTCTTTTCATCTATGCAAAAGACTAACATTGAAACAAAACCTAGACCACAAGGATTAATGTCGTAATTTTTGAAGCACAAGGACTAAATCTGTAATTTCGTGTAAACCACAGGGACCAAAAATGTAATTAACTCTAAAAAATATTTAAAAATCAATCTCGCCGATAAAAGTCAAAAAATACCTCGGGAAGTCAATGCCATCGGCGAGATGGAAGTGTGTGGGCATGAAAAAATTAAATAAAGTTGACATGTGTCAACCTTTCATTGCTCAGCAAGATGAAAAGCCTATCGGCGAGATGGATCGACGGAATGAATGCTCAAATCGGTAAATGAGTATTTTTCATAATTATCTTGCCTTGAATCCTCACATATTTGCCTATTTTTGGCAAAGAGCTCATTATTTATTTAGTCTCAATCGGGTTTGTGGGGTATTAAACGATTGTAAATAGCATGACAAAATCGAGACATGATTAACTCATATCTATATCTATACTAATATATAAAGCATTTAGCACTCTCTTTCTTAAATGTCTTAATATCTTAAATTTTAAGTAATTTGAAATTATTAACTTAACCCTCATTTAAACCTAAAAGAAAACCATTGAATACCATTTTAATAACTAAACTTTCTATAAAAAATAATGTTTAAAAATATCAAGTCAATGCAAATTAAATTTATAAGATATTAAACAAATTAAAAATTAAATAAAAAATCTCCATAGAAATATTATTTTAAATATTCTATAATATAGCAAATATTTCGATTGAAGTATTAGAAAATTAGTATAACTAAAACTTATAAACTTTATAACATGTAACAAGAATTTATAAACACTTGTATAAGTTAAATAAAAGTTTAATTTATAATATATTTAACATTACTTTACTTGAACTCTTAAAATTTAAGTAATAGAAAAATAGCAATATAGTCTTAAATATCTTTACATTTTTTAAAACACACCAACCCGGCCACCAATACATTATCTCGTACCTACATAATTTTTCATTCAAATCAACACAATTTCCAACGTCATTGATATGTTTTTATCATCTTATTTTATAAGTAGATAATTTTTTCTTATTTTATTGTTTTTTAAAAGATAATTTAGAAATTAACGAAAGAGTTAATAGATAATAAGGAAATAAATAAAATGGAAAATAGGGAAAGAAAATGGACATGTTTAATAAAAATTATTCGATGTCATCATTGTGCATGTATACCATACACTAAGTTATCGAAAACGAACATGTTATCGAGTATGAATTGGTCATCGTCGCCGCATTGCGCGGGTAAATGCTAGTATACTAATATATATATATTAGTTTAACAAAATGTTTCTAACTTGTCACCTTTTGCTATTTTGTGTATGAAACTTTAAAATTTTCTATTGTATGTATCGAACATTTAATTTGTCATTATTGTGTATATTAAATTTTCTATTGTATGTATCGAACTTTAAAATTTTCTGTTGTATGTATCGAACATTTAAGAGAGTTTTAAGGGCCAATTTAGGGTTAATTAATTAGATTTTTATGTAAAAAGACTTTCTTACCCTTTTTAGGTTTATTCTTAAAAATTGAGCTTAATAACACAAATTAATGTCACCTCTATTTCTAGCCATTTATTAAATCATCAAACACTCCAGATTATTTTTCGCCTTTCTCGTAAAAATAATACTTTTTGTATGAACCATAGGTCTATTAATCTAATAATAATAGTAGTAGTAATGCTAATACTACTACTATTATACTACTACTAATAATAATAATAATAATAATAATAATAATAATTAATTAAGACCAACAAATATATATAATTGTAAAACCCACAAATCCCACTCATACAACAACCACTCGATCATGGTGTGAATTAAGGTCGTAACCATATTTTATCTATTAGATACCATAAAAGATTCGGAATGGATACATGCCACCTTATAAAGAATGGAGAGTAAGCATTATCTTCAATTTCAGCAAGAACATCGCCAGAAGTTTCTATCTGGTACGTGGAGTCGGTATTTTGAGGGGCCAAATCATGAATAAGACTTGGGATCTTTTGATGAAGATCAGAAACTGGATCTTGAGCATAAAAAACACGAACAATCTCACTCATAGAAGGTCGTTCATGGAATTCATGGTGAACACACCATAACCCAACAACAATAAGTGCTTCCATCTGTAGTTCATCGTAATCATCACCTAGTTTTGGGTCAACAACTTCTAGAATCCTGCCCGTTTTGTACAAGTTTTGCACCCACTTCACCAATACTTGTTGATCTTCTCCAGCATTACGATCAATGGTTCTTCTTCCTGTGGCTAACTCCAACGCCACAACTCCATAGCTATAAACATCTGATTGCCAGCTAACTTTTCCTGTTATAAAACATTCTGGAGCCAGATAACCTCTAGTACCAGCTAGAACTGAAATTTCGGCTGATTTATCATGATCAACGAGCTTTGCTAACCCAAAATCACCAAGTTTGGCTTCAAAATTGCAATCTAACAAGACATTGCTTGATTTTATATCCCTGTGCAAAACACAGTGTTGTGCACACTCTTCATGCAGATAACGCAGTGCCTTAGCCAAGGATTGAGCGATTTTGTACCTAACTTCCCAAGCTAAAGGTTCCATCTCCAAGTTGAAAAGATGAACATCTAAGCTTCGATTGGACATGAGCTCATAAACAACTAGAAATTCTCCATCTCTCTCGTGGCACCAACCGATTAGTTGAACCAGATGCCTGTGATTAGATCTGCTAACAATCGTTATTTCTGCTTTGTACTCCTTGATACCTTGTTCAGAAGTATTTGAAACTCGCTTAACTGCAACCTTTGTATCATTACTCAAAGTACCCATATAGACCGCACCAAAACCTCCCTCCCCAAGCAATCGATCTCGGTGAAAGTTATTGGTTGCTTGTGACAGTTCTTCAAAAGTAAATGGTCTCGGGGAGCATGATTCGAATAGATGTGTTGGTCTCCCTTCTACAGTCTGATCTTCTTCATCGTTTGGCCTCTTGTTCTTCCACAAAAGGAATACACGAAGGACCCACGCCAAGATGATACACACACCAAATATAAGTGTGGTAGTAACAACCACATAGATACTAGAATGGATATTAAGGCCGGGGAAAGTCCTGCTTGGTTTTGAAGGAAAACTTTCTGCGCTTAGTGATACAGGCGTGGATATGTAATAAAACAAAACGCCAGAAAATAAGTCTGCTGGACATTCACCATAGCTATACATGTAACTGGTATTGAAGTTTACAAACGGCTTTGAAGCATGGTCGTAAAGATCGGAAAGTTTTCTGTAAGCTAGTTGACGATCTCTATATTGGCTCTGCAAAGCTCCGGGTGACCGACTCCTAGATAACGGGCAGACAAGTCGTTGGAAGCCCTGGGTACGGATGCATGTTCCGTTACCTGCTTCGAGTTGATTATGTGCATATGGACTGGTTTGGAGAAGATTAACCATGAGGGCCGTTGCTATGGGGACACTACTACAGGTGGCTATGATGAAGAAATAAGCAAATATGTTGCCATGAAGAGTACTTCCAGAGAAAGCCATGGTCGGCTAGAATGAAAAATCTGATAGTCAGCGACAATCAGACAAGTATATGTAGAGTTCAGCGACCCACACTATATTATCCTTCTTGTAAACTACACTACAACACGCAAACGCGTTAGATTTTTTTATTTTTTCTATTATCCTTCTTGTAAAGTGACGATTTACACCGAACAAAGATTTGTGATACATAACAAATTGTACGCTTTTGAATACTAATACTCTTAAATACGTGGATGGTTAAAAAAGTTTAAAACTTTATAAGTGTAAAAATGTCATGGTTGTTGTAGATGACTAATTAATTATTATTGTGTGCAAATCATCTCCTTTTTGTTAAGACATTTGATAGGGGCGTCCAGTGAATTTTGAAGGCTTCACGCTAACAGGAAAAGTAGGTCTCTTTTATACACACATGTATAAGCAACAATATAGTGGGAACTATGATATTTGTTATATCATTAATTAAAACAAAAGAACCGTAGAATAAATAGTTCTTCTAGCGTTATTGGTAGCAAAGTTTTGAATCAACTCTTCATAACCAATACCGTCCAAAAGATCGTTCTTAATAGCTATCACTTTTCAATTCATTAAGTCTTTATTGTGACATTCTGAACAGTATATAAGTAAGACATCAACAACTTAAGTTTTAAAAAAACTTATTTATTCACATGCCAACATTATTGGAATCAACAAACTCTACAACTCCATATAAATTCATTTTCATCAATATCTAATCGCCCTTTATACTTAAGTGCAGCTTTAACAAAACTACAACATAACTTAAAATATACTTTTATCAAATCCATAATATCTATGGTTTAGTTCATCAAAATATATCTAAGTTGTCATGTTTTGCTATTGTATGTATCTTAAAAAATTTCTATTGTATGTATCGAACTTTTAATTTTCGCTATTGTTGTGTATATTAAACTTTGTATTGTATGTAATAAACTTGTAAGTTTTTTCCTTGTTTATGTAACCAAAATACATACAATAGCAAAAAATTAAAATTTTGATACAAACAATAGAAACTTTTAAAGTTCCATACACAAAATAGCAAAACGTGACAAATTGGATATATTTTGGGGAACTAAACCCAATATCTATTTATTGAGACTTATAAAATAATTATTTTAAATATAAGTTTTAAAATATTTCTATTTTATTAAGGAGACTTTGAAAAATAATAACATTAAATCTATATATAATACATTTAAATAAAAATTTAGGCATCTCCGAAACTTGACTTTTGTGAAATAAAACTTATGTGCAATTACACCTTTTTCACTTCCATAAAGACAGTTGACTTTTGTGAAATCTGATGACTTCATTTTACTCAAGAAAAAGGCCCATCGAGAGTTTTCCGTCCAATCTTGAAAGGGGCTCAGTTGAAGAATTCCAATTATTTAACTAATTTTAGTTTTGTTACTCTAATTACTTTATGAAATTATAATACGTATTATAGATCGGGTTTATCTAATATGAGTTATAAAAAAACTTAAAAACATAGGTTATTGCCTTGTTAGGATTTGTATATTAGTATTAACTTTAAGGTTTATTTCACTAAAATGTATTAAATCCGTCAAGTTTTGTTATTGACCTATTGTATATATTAAACTTTAAAAATTTATATTGTGTGTATCAAAATTTTAATTTGTTGCTATTGTATTTATTTTGGTTATATAAAAAAGAAAAAAACTGTATAAGTTTAACACATACAATAAAAGTTTAATACATATAATAACAAAAAATTAAATGTTAGATACACAAATAAATTTTTTTATAGTCTGATACATATATATATAATAGTAAAATATGACAAGTTAATACAATTTGATAAAGTAAACCATTATGACTATAATATATATTATTTTTTAAGGCAATTCAATAATAGAACAAGTTAGTAATATACTAGAAGCCAACAATACAACCAAAAAGAGGTCCAAAAAGTAAAAACAACAAGAAGGGTCATTACATCAAAGTTCAAACAACCCAAAAATTCAAGTGTTTTTTATCTACTCTTGAACCAAAAGAAAGAATAAGCCTGTAGCTGTGAAAAAACCAAATCTTCTCTTCCATGAATCTGCCTTGGGAATACTTCAGCATTCCTTAGATTCCAGACACACCAAAAGAAGGCATACAACATCCCCTAGAATCCTTTCTTTGCATCTCCTGTAGAATTGGTTTTGGAGACCTGCATTCGATCAAACAAACAGATGATCTTCTGTTTGGTCTCCTTCTGTTGGATATGATCCGAATTTGGCCCAGCAAAGTGGACCTTTGGTCTATTTACTTTATGACTTGGATTAAGACTCTAATTAATATTAGGGTTAGTAATATATATATATATATATATATATATATATATATATATATATCTTCGGCACCATACTCAAAGTTGGGATTGGATAACATTTACCCAAATTGGGTGATTTCAAGATTTAATTTAGAGATATATACATATATATCTCATACGTAACATATATATATATATATATATAGATAGATATTGGTTGCCAAGTTTAACATACATAGAGAGAGATTTATTATTCTTGGTAGAAACCAATAATTTAGTTTGTTAGCTTTTCTTTGTTATTCGCAGGTTTTCAATCCACCCTTGTCTCCACCACCTTGAATTTATTTATGTCTATAATATATAGTTTTTACAATTGAAACTTTTTTTTATCGAATACTTTAGTTAGTTTTGTTTTTAAATAAGTCAAAATCTTACTGGTTATTAAAAAATAAAAGTTTCATATTCTTTTTTTTCTTAATTATTTCTAATTTAACCGATAGAAATCCTTAATTTCACCCATTTTTTGACTTCGATGCAAAATTAGGTTTTAAAATTTTGACTTTTCTGTTCGATTGTAATTTCCTATTTCGTAAATATCAAATTTCAATTTATCTTGATTATAAGAGACTATATGAAAATATATTGGGGTGTTTATATAAATTATATATTTATATTTAATGGATGTTTTTAATTATATGTTTATAATTTTTCTTTTATAACTTTTCATGTATAATGATATAAATATAATTATATATTTACAACCGTCTCATGTTATTTATGTTTTAATGTAAAATTTACCTTAATCTGACATAAAATTAAAATTCTTATTAGTAAAAAAAGTATATTTCATAACCATTAAGAAAGTGAGTTATATCTTGATTTTATGTAAATTGAAATGTAATGACACTTATGTCCCGTTTGTGTCATAAAATTCGAAGTAATGTAATGAAACTGAAATCAAATTCCATGTTGTATTGCGTTTGATAAAATTGTTTTTGAATGGTATCCCAATTTTTAGAATGTCTACATTCTCTCGAATAATGAAAAATCCATTCCATAGGATGGGTTGGATGGAATTTAAATTAATTTCATTCTATCAAATTCTATGAAACAAGCGGGACCTTAATCTTTTTCATATAGGAGTAGGTATTTTGTTGCTTATATTCTTTATATAACTCTAAACAAGTGAACATATTTATTATTAGTTTTTATGTGTATGAATCACCAAATCAGTGATCCTTTTCTATGAGATTTTTCATTTAGGGTATATGAGAATATCTATACACAACCGATTAGTGAGGTAATCATTTTTATGAGGTAGTTTATGTTTTTGAATCCCTAAATCAATTATCTCTTTCATTAAGATAATCATTTACTAGTAAATTATTAATGTTACGACGGGTGAACACACCCCAAATATTTACGAGTTTTTTTATCATTACTTTGTTCGATAATGAACACATCCACAAGTTTACGAGTTTTAAGATGAATTTTACAATATTCAATATGGAACACAACTATAGATATGTGAGTTTTTCCATAATTACCTAACACAACCAAAGATTTATAAGCTTTTCATCAATACTATAATCATTGATGAACATAGTTAGACACACATTGAGAACACAAATTAACCATTTGTTTCAAGGAACACAAATTCAAGAATGTTAACTAATGAACATAGTAGAAAAACAATCATAATCGATTAAAAACAAAACAAAATAAACCTAAAAATTACATGAATTGTACGTATACACCAAATTATGAAAAAAAGCACAAAGCCCTAAAAATCTGCTAGTTTATGTTAATCATTGAACAATTAATAACCAACCAATGTAACAAAAAAATCTGAAAAACAAACTCGTGAAACCGGACAAGAATCATAGACAAAATAAATTAACCATTCGTTTCAAGGCAGCAAGCTTGAATACGAGTTCACACGTGAACATGGGATACTATGGTTGACATACGCACAGGGCTACCGTCGGCGGTTCACAAAGGGCAAAGGGTAAATTTCTTGTAATCATCGAGAAAAAGCGGAATCATTTTCCAGATCTTCACATGGGGTTCAAACTTTAAACAAAAGTCAGGTATGTCGGAGTTATTTTGAGCAGCGAGAGGATAGAAGTACGATGGCCACCCTAGCCGACGGTGTCAACGTGATGGTGGTGGTGGTTGCGTAAGGAATTCGCTCAAACAGTAGATCGGGTGGTGATGGAACTAATTAAACTTGAATGATTGTGGGACTTGTATATGTTAAAAAGATATGAAAATTGATCGGGAGCGTGAGTGCTTCTTCTTGAGGGTGGCGGCAATTTCCATCGGATCTTGTTTGGTTTCTAGAGCTAGGTCGACACATAGAGAGAGAAAAGGAGATGGGGGCGGCGATGAATGCTTGTTTCTGGAGGTTGGCCGGCTATTTCTCATATCAATGTTTTTTTCTCGGGTGATGAACGCTTGTTTATGGAGATTTGGTGGTGCTGGCTACTAGTGTAATATCAATTAGGGTTAGGTGAAAATGAAGAGGACAAAGACATGAAAGGAAATTAGGTTTAGAATAAAGGGGATTAAATAAATGGGAGAGGGAATGTTGAGGAGAGAGAAGAGATATTTGATTTGAAATAAAAGACTCATTTACCCTTTTTAATTAAAAAAAAGGTATTTAGGTTTATTTAAATTACCAAATTGCCATAATTAATAATAACCATTTATCAAATAATCTAAAGGACAGAAATGTTTCTCGCACTTTTCGCAAATAAAACACTTTTCGCATGAACCACCCCGAGGGGATGGTTCATTACAAGTTAGTCCTTCTGCAAGTTGTAGAAAAACAATCAACTCCGACTACATAGCAATTCCCATATGATCTTTTCCAAGCAATATCCATCATCTCATCTAGTGTGTGGCAAGTAGGAGTAGCAGTAACTTAATTATAAAGTTTATCACATAAAGGATGCTTAATTACTTACCTAGCTTGCTTAAACTTGGATTTAAACTCAAATAAATTGATGTTTTGCAGCTCATTTTAACTCCTTCAATTACTTCAAAATGTCCAGCTCTCCTTTTCTCTTCTAATGGTAGTGTAATTAGTCTAATTCCTCTAATTAGTTTGCTTTGATATGGATTAACTATTACCATATTACAATTTCATTCCCTGCACCTTTCAAGTTTAGTATTTGGCAGTTTTGACCCTTATACTTTATAGCACACACATATGTATTATTTTATTTATTTACACACATATTTATATATACTAATTTAAAGGAAATTTTTCGAATCTTGGGGCGTTACACTTCCATTCCGTTAGCCATTGACTCCGACCTCTGAATCAATCTTGCCTTATGTAATGCCTCTTCCCCAAGCTCGAATAAGTGTAAGGTATTTTGTATCTAACTTTTTAATCTTCGAAGTATATCCGGATTTTGTAACAGTACGTCCATAAATTACCTTCATTGATCGGCACCTGTTCTTAACGGAACAAATTTATTTGCATTTCAAACAACATCACGTCGATCCTAGGTTTCTTGTTAAATACGAGCTCGTTTCTGTTCTTTCAAATAAAGTATGCCATTCCTGTCATCACCATTGTTTCCCGGATATCGCCATGAGCGGTCATCCATGATCCGTGGGTCGATTTTCATAGTTCTTTTAGGTTGTTACCACCTTAAAATTGTAATCTTGACCAGGCAAATATTTGTTTCAAACCTCTTTTAGTTTGCAACAATCAACTAAGGCATGAAAAACCATCTTCGGCTTTTCCCAACATCTTGGGCATAACACCGATGTAAAATCTATACCTTTCTAAACACCGGTAATCTCTCTTGTTCCACCCTCCACAAAAATACACAAA
Source organism: Drosophyllum lusitanicum (assembly GCA_032274825.1). Lineage (NCBI taxonomy): Eukaryota > Viridiplantae > Streptophyta > Magnoliopsida > Caryophyllales > Drosophyllaceae > Drosophyllum > Drosophyllum lusitanicum. The sequence goes on along the minus strand of JAUEJL010070731.1, from coordinate 3,631 downwards.
TCTTTGTAAGAATATTATTTGACGAGAGAGTATGTGTTGTAAATGTGTCGAGTCTTGAATCCTTATGAACAATGTTCCCATGCACACCGTATGCTTTGAATTACCCAAACTCATAGTGCATTTTTTTTAACTTTGAATCAAACGGTACCACCATTTCCAAATAAAGATGAATTATGTGACTTTAAATCTCGAATATTCAGCTAACCCACGGCCGGCCGTACCACCCATGATCTGATCGATGACACTTTCACATTTAACCTACATACGGTATTTTTGAATTTCTAGTTTTTTAACAAGTTTAAGGATAGTAGTTGGTGCTCGAAACATTGAAAAATAATACAACAAAATATTGGATAGCTAGAGCCGATTAGCCTGATCAAAGTCATATGGAATCCATTTTAACTATTTAAAACTAGTGAACACATGATTAATAATTGAAAAACTCGTAAATATTTGGGGCTGTATGAACACCATAAATTGATAAATTACTAGTAAATTATTTTAAATATATTTTTTATTTAAAATATTGGAGAGAGAAATAAATTGAAAATAAAATTTTTTTGATTACCACTACACTCTTTTGATTTAAAAAAATTAAAAATTATGATTAATCTATGCCATTATATCAAATATAAATAAAAGGTTAACATGACTTCTTATACTTCTTACAAAAACTATACTTATCGCATTAACTCTCCTCTATTATATATATATATCAAATTATGCTCAAGAGTACACAATAATTAAGTACAACACACATATATACGATCGATCATTATTTGATATAAATTAAATTATGATTTTACAAAACGAGGAACAAAATACTCGGTTACATTATTAATGATCACTTATACAACAAAGACAAAGGGTAGCGTAACATTTTGACGTTACAATCTTTCCTCCTATAGGTATATGTTTAAAGCACACTTGAGAACAAGCATCAACAAGACAATGTGCAGGTTGCAAATCATATGTGAAGGATTTAAAACGTCCATATTCAGCACCTGTACATTTAATTAATTAAATAAATATATAATTAAATTGAATTAAGTTTGTTACTTATTCTAAAATGAATATTTTAAGAAAATTACTATAATTAATTAAATAGAAATAATTTAAGCCTGTAAGAAAGAAAGTATATATTATTACCTAATGATTGACAAACTTCTTCTGGATCAGCATTAGCATTACTCGTTAAATATGTAAATAACATGAAAAAAAAGAGAGAACGTAACATTTTGCTTTCCATTATTATATATGAATATATATAAACGTAGTAAGTGTTTTAGAGTGAGTTATTTTGATTAAACTTATGTGCATGGTATTTATACTCGGTTTTTCTAATCGCTTGTATTAATGATAATTTATGAATTACGTTTTCATAATATTAATTTTTTTTTTAAAATTTCAATTAATACGTACGGACGTTACTTTAATCAATATTAATTCTTTTGTATATCACTTTATTATTGGCTTACTGTTCCAGAGTTTTATATTGGAGAGAAAAGAAATGAATCGGATGGAAGAAAAAAAGACTAAAAAAATATGAGTTTCAGAGTTTTTTTTAAGGAGAGAATAGAGGGTGTTTGGAAGTATTAACTTTTCCTTTTAAAATTTCCTTCTAAAAGTAAGAAGATTTGGATGGAAAGAAATGAAAAAGTTTTATGATTTTTCATTAGTAACTAAAACCTAATGAAAACTAATAATTTTATAAATCAAGGGTATTATTGTAATATAACTCGTTTTTTTCTTTCTCTCAAATTCGAAAACACAAAATAAAAACAATACTCTTTCTCTTCTTTTCTTTTCTTTTAAACACGAGAACGCAAAAAACTAAAACTATTATTATTACTTCTTTTCTTTTCTTAATTTTATTTTCTATTATTTTGACGGATAGTATTATTGTATTACTCTTTTAGTTTTCTTAGATATTACAATTTAAACCCTAGACTTTTGAAAAATGACAATTGCATGTCCTTTCATTTAGTCGTATGTAAAGCCTTATATACTAGAATGATATTACAATTTTAGTCGTCGTAAATATTAATATTTAAAGCGTAACACATAATTTATAGTATTAATAGAATTACAATATTTTAACCTAATGAACTCTCTTTTTGTATTCAGTTACTAAGTATTAATTTTATCTCTTTAAACTCACTAAGCAAACTCCTCCTAAATATATGTAGTTCTTCTTTTTTTGACCTCATTCTATGAAATCTTTTAGGTGTCCTGACAGTAAGGAAATACGGAATGGACCCAAATAATAACACCACAAACACAAGCAAATAAGAAAATAAGAACACGAGAATTTTACATGGTTCACTTGATCGGTATGATCAACCTCATCCATAACCGAACTAGAGAATACATTTTATTATGAGATGTTCGAAGGTTACAATTACACTAGATTAATATTCATTAGAGAGGAACTAGGGTTGATAGCTAAATCCTAAAATAATCTACCGCCTAAACAAAACAGAAGTCAACTCACACATGTTGCTCGGCGTGCACCATATGCGCACCACGTGCTACCTTCGAGAACTAAATATCAAAACCCTGAAGTTAATTCTCCATGCCGTGTGATAGGGTCTCTCCATGTGCAATATTTGACCCAAAAAAACTGAAATCCCTTTATTGATGTCTTCTCGTCGTGGACTAAAACTCCACCAAGAGGAGCAATATGAAAAACCAACTTGCTTTAATTTCGTTGTTATCTAAAGGACATGCATAAAAGCACCTCTACGTGCAACATGCAAACAAATAAAATTACAAAACCAGTTGAAAGTTAGAGACAGTTTTTAAGGCTCCGTGTCAATTCGAGTCGAAAATTCCCGTGGGAACAAATTTCATAAAGGATAACATCAAGGCCACATAGATTGCTCATTAATTTAGTAGTTAAATAACTGTGTGACCTACTTTCATAGCTGGCGTAATGTTGACTTGTAGAATTTCTATTCAATCATTGTGAATATCATAAAGATATCATTATGAATGTTCCGTCTAATATCACAAAGATAACTGTAGAATGAGAGTTGAATTGTTTGTCCCAAAAAGGTAATCAACTAGCTCATATAACTGTAGAATGAGAGTTGAATACATAACTCAGTAATTATAACTAAGTCAAACTCATTAAAAATCAATCGAGTGTTTTTTATTAATAACTTTAACTTTCAACTCAAATGAAGATCAAATCTTGATTACAATTTAACTTCTCTCAATCTCATAAACAAATTGATAGATCTTGTTTTACTATTTTAAATAATATAAGCACAAAACAATGAACTCTTTAAACAGGAATTACGAACACTACACGTAAGATAAACTAGATTTATTTTGACTAACAAAAGTTTATCAATCTTATTTTCAGATTGCATTAAATTTTGGTATCTCCTATTTCATACAAGCATATGCATTTTTCTTGTAATAGTCGTTATGGGGGTGGCCCCCTTTATGAAATTAGTAATAAACAATATTGTTCGTGATTTCAACAATGATTAATTTGTTAATATTTTTGATTTTTGATTTTAGTTTTATAATAATATTTGCCGAGTAACGTTAACTATTTATGTTGTCCACACTTTCAATTTTGACTATCATATGGATGTTTGTTGACCATATACAAATAAGT
>JAUEJL010070720.1:0-16655 GCA_032274825.1 Drosophyllum lusitanicum | reverse complement strand
AGTTAAATATATTTTGGGTTTTTTTATTATTATTATAAAAAAATCGTGTTAAACTGGTTACCTTCGGGTTATCGTGTTCGTGTCATGTTCGTGTCGACAAGTTTCGTGTCATTTTCGGATAATAGTAAATTATTTTCGTGTCTTCGTGTCGACAGGTTACCTTCGGGTTATCGTGTTCGTGTCGTGTGTATGTCAGTTTCGTGTCATTTTCGTGACAGGAATTGCCGGCCCTACATTTTAGTACACTTTGATACCGCTAAGTCACCTTGATTTGTAAATAATAGTAAATTATTTTATAAGATCAAATGCAACTTATATGAACTTTAGGGTGAAAAAAGATAAAAATTTATCAAGGGTTAAAAATAATAAATTGAAAAAATAGTGTTGTTATGTAACTTATATAACAAATAAGGGTAAAAAGTTAAAATTTATTAAAGGTTAAAAATGAAAAATTGAAAAACTTAAAGGTAAAACGTGAAAAATCAAAATAAATAGTGTTTTGTTTTGAAAAATTGATTATAAGGGTAAATATCTTACGTGATTTTTCTAATTGTAGTATTTTTTTATCTTTAGAGAAGTGTTTTTTCCTTATTCTTTCGTTTAAATGAATGAACTGCGTGCGATTTTTGAAAGTAAAAGGCCACTAGATAGAACATTTGTTTTTTCAAAAGAGTCGATGCAAATAATTACTCTCACAACTGGATCACTACTAAACCTTGGTGATCTGACCCAAATTTTTCTTGGTGGTGATGATGGAGTTTGATCGACCTCATATCGGTCGCCGTTACGGTGGTTAATACGTTATTGCTGTTTAATTTAAATCCTACAACGACAATCGACAGGACCGATTAGACTCTACTATCATAACCAGAAAGGAAATCCAGCCCCAAAGTTTGGTGGCAATCAACGGTGGGAACTCCAGTAAAGCCATAATCCTAATCTAAAATTCAAATACTCACTTAGTTTAACAAGTCAACATAACATATGTATCTATTTGAGCAATAAAAAGATAACTTATCTATATTAACTCGTTTGAAAAAGTAGAATGATATTCGGTAACCATAACTCTTTTTTAAAACTTTTACTAACATTAATTATTCAAAAAAGTTATACCATTTGTTTTTTTTTCAAATTTTCTATAAAGATATATTTCTTAATCTTCTTTACGTCTTAATATTTCTATCTTATTAAATAAATCACTTTACTTTCTATAAAAGTATAGAACATTTATAAATAAAAAAAGTATTTAAAGTATAGATAATACATGAAAATTTGATATTGAAACTATTACTTTCAAACTGAAATATGTTTGTTTTTTTAAACATATATATTATATCCGATGATGATAATTTAATTGGGGCAGAAAATTAAAGAGGTGCTAGAAAAATTGCATGGGCATCTTGAAACATGGCTTATGGATGGGGATGAGGCCCAATGGGTACGTATCCAAAGCTGTTATATTTGTAAGTGGTTGGTACTTGGTGGGGTTTCGACCCAGTAATCATCCAAGATCAAAGGGAAATTAAGCTTTTATTTATGGGTCCATGTAAATAATCGAGACCTTGCAAACAACAACACTCCAGTCACTAGCCCTGCCGTCGGCATATTTTAATGTGGCACTTAACCCTGACAGAGACCTTCTGTTGTCATTCTCGATCATGTTTTTGTAGAAAACTTGGAAGTGGCAAAGTATGTATAGAGTATTCGACTATTAAATGTTCTTTCGGCCAAAATTGATGAAAAGCTCATCAAACAAAATTAAAAAAATTTATAGAACGCTTAAGCCGGATAGATTCTGTATCTACGTATGTAAATTGAATGCATATCTTAATATACATAATCCATTTGTCATTGAGTGACAAATAATAGTTCTAATAGTCTTTATTTATATTTAAGTTTCGATTTAATCACGAGATGCTCTGTTATACTAAATCTTCTTATTTATTCTCCTAAATTGTTACAAGAGTCAAAATTACGAGAGCAAGTGAGAAAAAAGAATTAGTGATTTACAATTATCATTATTTACTGGGTAAAAAGACGAAATAGGAGAGTTTAATAGGGATATAATAACATTTCCCTTTTATTCACACATATTATTACATGTCATTGAACACCACCGTTGCTGCCACTAGCGACAACACAATTACCCGTAGCTGACGGTACACCGCCACTTCCGCCATGATTATCCTCGTGTTGCATATGTGCAACATTTCAGTAAAAAACAAAAAATGTGACCCAACATTGTATATAAAGTCATGGTCATATTTTTTACCTGCATGTATGTAATTTATGTCAAGCATTGTTGGTTTGTACATGTGCAACGTTTCAATTGGTGACTGTATTATTGAGTTGCACAATTGCAAACTTTACGCTCTAAGTAAAAAAATTTCTAGAAAAATTATAACGATGTGGATGTCAAATATCTATACTTGTAATAACTATAAAATAATATAAATATGAAAAGATGATAAATTTTCAAATACAAAACGTCATTAAAGACATACTAACAAGTAACACCCAATCTAATATTATTATAAAGTGACTGAGATTTCATCTACTCTCGCTTTGTGGTGGGAGAAAAATTAGAAAATCATTACTTAAGTTATTTTTTTAAACGACTATATAAATAACATCTAAAATGTATGAGTAAAAAGACAAAAAGTAACTGTTTATTTAACATTAATTTAAACATCCTAGTAGAATGTTTGATTTCTCTTTCTTTTCATATAGTCTTATACGATCATATGTCTGAAAATAATGGTAGTAATAAAAAGGCCCAAAAAAAAAAGATCTTGAAGTTTTAAAGGTTACATTCCTTATAACCAGGATAAAATATATGATATCTATTGTTTTCATAAAATCTTATAGGGTCACGTATTTGATCATCATAATAATAATAATAGTTATAATAATAATAATAACAATATTATTATTAAAAATATAACTATATATTCATGTAAATTAGAGAATGATAGAGTATTTTTAGAAAATTTAATATGCTTGTAATTAATAGGTTTCGAGGAATTTGGTTTACCAATCTGACTACTTTGCATTTGGCTAAAACTTAGTGCTCAATCTTTTAAATAAAAACTTTCATAAAAACACAAAAGAAAATCACTGTTTATAACCCTGATAAATGTTCGTATCATATAATATTGAGTGTCATTTTTGTTTTCTCGGATATCTCATTAAAACAAACTTGCATAAAACCATTTGGATATAAAAGTGTTAAGATTCTTTGAAGATGAAGCCTTTGAACACAGAATCCCGAGGGTAGGGCAGGGTTATGAAGTCTTTGAAGATGAAAAATAAACAAAAAATATATATTAAACATGGTAAATATATGTTATAGAGTCGTGTTCAATAAAGTCCATGTAAAAAACATAGTCCTAAAATTGTAATATTCAATCACAGGTGATTCGGTATACAATCATATGTGATTTATAAAAGCATCACATGTGAATTACGAAAATGCCACTCCGCCCAAATTTTTAAAATGCAATATGGATTGAACATTCTTCATATTTAGGTTACCAGGAAAGGGAAAAAAATGATCAAGTTGTGTTATTGAATATTGAGTTGGAAAGAAGAAGAAAGAAATAATAAGTTTATAACCAAATAGCCCCGTCTTTCCTCTCACTTTCCCTTCTTAAAAATCCTTGAAAACACACAACTCGAGAACACATCGTTATGGGCAATGATGGAGAGTACTGATAGCCCCCAACTTTAAACTTATAAGCTACATTAACTTTCATTCATCTATCTATGTAGCACAAGTTTTATAAATTCTCCAATATAAATTTCTTTTCATCTTTTATCTATACGAAACAAGCTATTAAAAATTTTCATACAGTTAAGAGCTCACAAGTAAGAATTGTAGTAGTTCGAGGTTCCGCCATGATTTCAAAGTGATGGGTCTGTTTGTTATTTTCATTCGTAGCTACATATATGATATACCGTATGCAATCTATTTTATTTATTTATTTATTTGCAGGATGCATTTTTTTCATTATTTATGTTTCTTAAGTTTGTAGGCTACACGTTTCTTCTTTTTAATCTCCTGTTGGGAGACTCTTGTTAAACTCTGCTTGTTTGTTACCCTTTATAATAAATGCTTGCCTTTTTTAAAAGATTTACAAGAAAATAAGGTTTATTACTTACAATTAAAATGTATATAATTTTGTTGTTTTTTAATGATACTTACAGGGGCTGGTGTATGCGTGGACACAATTTCGAAAGAACAGAATGATATTATGGGTAGTGCACTAGAATAGTTCATGTTTTGTTGACGTAGCTTCCACATATTGTCGAGTACATACTTTGAAAAAAGGCTTGACTTTTTGGTATAGATAAAAAAATCGAAAACATAGAACAAAAGTAACTATTTTATCAACTGAAATGTAAACAAATGAGGAATATAAAAAAAAGGAGGTGTTAATATCACAAGAATGTAAAATTTATAGCATTGTATGAACTTTAAGGGTGACAATTGTGTCGTGTTCGGGTTGACGGGTCATGACACGAACACGACCTGTTTAATTATTTGTGTCAGAATACATGACACGAACCCGTATACATGAAAACACGACATGTGTAACCCGTTTAAATATACGGGTTAACGGGTCATTTGCGGGTTGGCGGAAGTTTTATTAATTTTTTTTCTTGTTTGTCAAAATACATAATCTAAATGCAAAATACCAAATAAAATTTAGCCCTACTTAGATAGTTAAATCCAAATACAAAAACTTGATGGTCTCAAAGCAACAAAGAAAATAAAAAGAAAACGGTGAATTTGTTTTATTAGAGTTATCAAGACTAAGGATTAACCGAATAACTTAATAGCAAAATAGAAAACATGAATTTGTATGTCAGGTTCGTATCTTGTCGATAATTATCTCTAATCGATCATAAGTGATAGTAATATATTAAAACCTAACTCAGCCTTTGTTTTGTTGTGTATTTTATTTATTTTTCGAATAACAAAAGGGATGATATTGATAGGTGAGGTTGTATAATTCGTAATTATCCACTATCTTAATTCTTGTATATCATGTGCTTGCCCCAAATTGGAACTTAGATGATTTACGTAATACGTTGCAGAGGAAATAAAATCACGAAATTACGTCAACGTCAATGGCTCCTAACAGTTTATGGTGGGAGATTTATGGAAGATAATTCAATTACGAATCTTTTTCTTTCTATTTCTTTCCAAAAACACAAACCCTAATGTGAACGACTTCGGGTCACCGATCCGTGTTTCTTCTCTTTTTTTTAGTATTTCTCGTCGGAAATTATTGATTATTGTTGTTACTCATGGTAACAACACACCTTGCATCACAGATGTTGATGATGCTGTCTTCCGTAATCATTTGGGACTCTTATTATAATTCAATTAGCTGATTCAATTAAGGTCCATGTGATTTCTTTATTTCTTCAATGATAATTTATTAATTTTTACGTTTTCCAGATGACTCATACATATATTTGTGTTTTGTAGGTTTCTGATTCATTTGATTTAGGTTTCTTGGATTAGAATTAATCGATTCCGCGTTCGACGTTAACGACAGACATATATTGGTTGGCGTTTTCGAGTAATATCTCTCTCGTTTTATAAAAAGGTTTGGTTTTTTTTATCTGGTCTTCAATTTCAGGCAATCATTGGTCTTTAGGGTTCTATAATTCTGCATCAGAGTTAGGGCTGAATTGATCTGCACGAGATTTGGTACGAAATAGGTGGGGACAGTTGAAGAGTTAAGGAGTACTAGTAGCATTATTGATCGAGAGTGGTAAAGATTGCAATTGTATCATCAAGAAGAATATAGTTGTGTTTGTAATCGAGTTATTTTCTTTTGGTGAATTTGGTTTGTTTGAATAAGAGGGGTTCAAGTTGTTCGAGTAAACAATTCGTTTATCAAAGTCTGATGTGGTTGTAAACAAATGAGAATTTCATAATGAGTTGGATAAGAAAATTGTTTGTCCATGGATGCACCGGAGAAACAATTAAGTAATCTGATAGGTAACCTGAAATGTTGGATCCCTCGGCGGTCAGAGCCAGCTAATGTGTCGAGGGACTTTTGGATGCCCGATCAGAGTTGTAGGGTATGCTACGAGTGTGATTCCCAGTTTACTTTGTTCAACCGAAGACACCATTGCCGGCTTTGTGGGCGAGTTTTTTGTTCCAAGTGTACACATAATTGGATTCCCACTAGATCTAGCAATCAAAATATCATCAAGGAAGAGTCAGAAAAGATCAGGGCTTGTAATTACTGCTTCAAGCAATGGCAGCAAGGTGGGCTAGCTGCCTCTGTTGATCATGGGATCCAGGATTCCTGCTTGGATCTCAGCACCTCACCATCGGCTGCCAGTCTCATCAGCACCAAATCTAGCTGCACTGCTGACAGTAGCAGTGTTACTTTTGCTTCTGTGCAACACTCAGTCTGTTCTTATCATCAGTCTCTGGTAATGGAATCCAATATAGACGAGCAAAATCAACTAGCAACAAGAAGCAATGAACTGCTACTTGATGTGGCCACCCAGTCTCCCAGCCACTTTGGGTGTTACATGAACAGGTGTTTTTTTTTTCCTTAACACCAATTTTCTTTGTACTTTGTAGATAACTGCTATACTGCGTATGGGCTTTTACTATATTTTAAAAAGTAGATACCCATGTAATAAATAATATATGCAGGTTTCGATGTTCACGATTGTGTTCCCCACATTTCCCCTCCACAATTTGATGCACACCGTGAACTTATAATGTATGCATCTCATGCATCACTGAAGCTTAAAATATCATTGCATGGTTTATGTTGTTTTGCATCATTGCAGTATGACTGAAGATCATTGACCCCTATAAATCATTCCCCCTTTGGAATATTAGTTGGCACTTGGCACTTGGACGTTTGTATTGTGAGTTCAGAAGTTATATAAATGACTTGGTGATGTTTGTGGTTGCATATATATGTTTCTTCTTCAAAAAATCTAGTGGTATAGTCGGCTAACAGTCCATTTCTCTAATTGATATCAGGGGTGATGACTTTGATGAAGAATTTGCTTACCAGCTAGCTGCTGGTGGAAGACATATTCTGCAGATTGATAATGGGTATTATGATGAATTACAACTGGATGACATGGAGAACGAGTATGAATCTCACAAAGTGCACCCAGATGGACAAGCTGCTATTACAAAAAGTGTGAGCAGTTGTTCCTTACAAGCTAGTTTTGATGCAATCCAACAAGAGCTGGAAAAAAAAGAAGATACACATGATGCAAGTGACGAAGGTGAAGCTCCATCCTCTATGTATGCTGCAGAAGATGTTCCTGAACCTGTGGACTTTGAGAACAACGGGGTGTTATGGTTACCACCTGAACCTGAAGACGAAGAAGATGAGAGGGAAGGTGGTTTATTTGATGACGATGATGACGATGATGATGGTGATGCTGCTGGAGAATGGGGATACCTGCGTTCTTCAAGCAACCTTGGAAGTGGGGAGTATCGCAATAGGGATAGGTCAAATGAAGAGCACAAGAAAGCCATGAAGACTGTAGTTGATGGGCATTTTAGGGCTTTAGTATCTCAACTGTTGCAGGTTGAGAACCTTGTTGCAAGTGATGAAGAAGATGATAAAGATAGTTGGTTAGAAATAATTACATCTTTGTCCTGGGAAGCTGCATCTTTGTTAAAACCAGACACAAGCAAAGGTGGCGGGATGGACCCAGGAGGATATGTCAAAATTAAATGTTTAGCTTCTGGCTGCCGTTCTGACAGGTCTGCATTTTTTTTGATGGTCTGTAATTCTATATACTTTTTTTTAGATATTAAATTATTTTTTATTGCAGTGTTGTGGTGAAAGGAGTTGTTTGTAAGAAAAATGTGGCTCATAGACGGATGACATCAAGAATAGAGAAGCCTCGTTACTTAATTCTTGGAGGGGCTCTTGAGTATCAGCGTGTGTCTAACCACCTTTCAAGTTTTGATACTCTGTTGCAGCAGGTTTCAAATTATCTTTTTATTCTAAATGTGGTTTTTCGCATTATGAAACTTTGAAATTAGCTTTATGCGTTTTGTATTGTTTCTGGTTTAGGAAATGGATCATCTAAAGATGGCTGTGGCAAAGATAGATGCACACCAGCCTGATGTTCTTTTGGTGGAAAAATCAGTTTCACGATATGCACAAGAATATCTTCTTGCAAAGGACATATCTCTTGTTTTGAATATCAAAAGGCCACTTCTGGAACGTATAGCCCGGTGCACAGGCGCTCAGATAGTTCCTTCGATTGATCATCTCTCATCTCAGAAGTTGGGGTACTCAGATATGTTTCATGTTCAAAGGTTCCAGGAAGAACATGGAACTGCTGGACAGGGTGGGAAGAAGCTCGTGAAGACACTCATGTATTTTGAAGGGTGTCCAAAGCCATTTGGTTGTACCGTAAGTGATTCCCTGTTGATTAAAAAATGAAGAAAAGATTAGTTCTTTAAGTAGTATATTGCTTATAAATGTACAAATTGGCTTTTTCAGATATTGCTGAGAGGTGCGAGTGGTGATGAACTGAAGAAAGTAAAGCATGTTGTTCAGTATGGAGTTTTTGCTGCTTATCATTTGGCTTTGGAGACTTCTTTTCTAGCTGATGAAGGAGCCTCTCTGCCTGAGCTTCCTTTAAAAGCTACACTAACTGTAGCACTTCCTGACAAACCATCAAAGATTGACCGGTCAATTTCAACAATTCCTGGCTTTACTGCCTCCATGAACGATAAATCTCAAGGCGCTGAAACACACAGTGTCTCGATGTCAGAGATGTTCTCATCTATCATCAGCCACAAGCCGGAAGTTGGCCCAAATGCTCCAAAGCCCAATTCACTGTTGCCCTCTGTTACTTGTTCAGAATCGGATGTACTAAAAGATACTGGTCATGAACCCACTCTTTCTAGGGCATCCAAGGAGATATGTACGGTAGTTGCAAATGGTTTTGAGCCAGGTGATTTAGTTGGAAGCAGTGAGAATAGTAAGTGCATCGCTAGCGTCGAGCATGCTACGTCAGATGCATCGTCATCTCTGCAGTTGCAGTTGGATGGAAAGAATGAGGCTGCTAATTCAAAGGAAGAATTTCCTCCTTCACCTTCAGATCACCAAAGCATTTTGGTTTCTTTGTCATCGCGGTGTGTATGGAAGGGAACTGTTTGTGAGAGGTCCCACCTGTTTCGCATCAAGTATTATGGCAACTTTGATAAACCACTTGGCCGCTTTCTCCGTGATGATTTGTTTGATCAAGTAAACTCACTTGCCAACTATATATATGTATATTTATATGTATATGTATGTATCCCTCTCTTTATTTTTTGAATAACAGAAGTTGTTGGACAGGGTTATAGATGCAGATCATGTGAGATGCCATCAGAAGCGCATGTACAGTGTTATACTCATAGACAAGGAACTCTAACCATATCTGTGAAGAAGTTGCCTGAGTTTCTATTACCGGGAGAAAAGGAGGGTAAGATTTGGATGTGGCACAGGTGTTTGAGATGTCCCCGGGCTAGTGGTTTTCCACCTGCAACTCGAAGAATAGTCATGTCAGATGCCGCTTGGGGTTTGTCATTCGGGAAGTTTCTTGAGCTCAGTTTCTCTAATCATGCTGCTGCCAGCCGGGTTGCAAGCTGTGGTCATTCTCTGCATAGGGATTGTTTACGCTTTTACGGGTACTTTACAAAAGTGACTTTTTTTTGAAAGGCAATATATTATATAAAGTAAAAATCTGCGCTATGTTACTGTGTTGTTAATGTTATGGTGATATATGCAGCTTTGGGAAAATGGTTGCCTGCTTTCGTTATGCGTCTATTGATGTCCATTCTGTTTACCTTTTTTTTGAAAGGCAATATATTATATAAAGTAAAAATCTGCGCTATGTTCTGTGTTGTTAATGTTATGGTGATATATGCAGCTTCGGGAAAATGGTTGCCTGCTTTCGTTATGCGTCTATTGATGTCCATTCTGTTTACCTTCCTCCTCATAAACTTGATTTCAAATATGAGAACCAGGAGTGGATTCAACATGAAGTGGACGAGGTTCGGTTTTTAAATTACATTAGTATTTCATTTCACCAGGTGATATATCTCATTCTAACTGTATCCTACTAACAGGTTGTTCACCGGTCGGAGCTATTATTTTCAGAAATCCTACATGCTCTCAGCCAGATGGCAGAGAAGAGAGTTGTGACAGGGTCAACTAATGGTAGCATCAAAAGGCCACAATCAAGAAGGCAAATAGCAGATTTGGAAGTTATGTTACGGAAAGAAAAGGCAGAGTTTGAGGTGACCTTTACTCTCATTTTTAATTTTGGCAACCTGTTTTTGTTTTTTGTTTTTAATCACAGGATATGTAATCACCATGTTACAGTCTAATTTGAGTGTTTATTAAGAATTTCAATTTCAATTACCTATAATTATTAACATTATGATGATATTGCAGGAGTCGCTGCAAAAGATTATAAATCAGGAGCTGAAAAAAGGACAGCCTATAATTGATATTCTTGAGATCAACCACTTGCGAAGGCAGCTTCTTTTCCAATCTTATGTGTGGGACCACCGATTGGTTTATGCATCTAATGCTGATAGCAATAGCCCACAAGCAGACCCAAATGATCTAGAATCAGAACATGATAAACTGAATGAAATGCTTGTCAACGACTCGAAGTCAGCTGTTGATTCATGTAATGTTTCAGATGTTGGTGAAAATGAAACAAGTGTTGTTGATACCATTAAAGATAGTGAGGTGGATGTAGGTTCAAGTCCAATGGAAGAACACGAGCCTCTTGATCCACTAATATCTGATATAGGTGTGCGTAGAGCCATATCGGAAGGGCAATTTCCTGTTATGGCAAGTTTATCAGACACTCTTGATGCTGCATGGACAGGTAACCATCCAGATTCTTCTGTATTATCTGATTCTGATCTGAATGATTCTGACAAGATGGAAAAGGGAGATCATGTAGAAGAATCCAAGGCATCATCACTTGTATCTCCTGTGTTGTCTACGAAGGGTTCTGAAACAATGGAAGATTCAACTAGCTGGTTAGGTATGCCGTTTCTCAACTTCTATCGCTCGTTAAACAAAAACTTTCTAGCAACTTCTCAGAAACTTGACACTCTCAACGATTATAATCCTGTCTACATCTCGTCCTTTCGGGAATCGGAACTCCAAGGTGGGGCCAGATTGCTTTTGGCTGTGGGCATCAATGACACTGTTATACCTGTTTATGATGATGAGCCAACAAGTATCATAGCCTATGCGTTGCTTTCACCTGATTATATTTGCCAGGTGTCTGATGAGTTTGAGAGACAAAAAGATGGTGGGGAATCCATCTTTTCATCACAATCTGTTGATTCGTCAACTTTACAGTCGTTTAGTAATTTTGATGGGATGTCAGTGGAATCTTTTAAAAGTTTCGGGGATGATGGTATTTTATCAATGTCGGGATCTCGTACCTCACTAATGTCGGATCCTTTGTCACAGACAAAGTCTTTGCATTCGAGAGTTGAGTTTACAGATGATAGTCCTCTTGGTAAAGTAAAATACACAGTGACTGTTTACTATGCAAAGCGATTTGAAGCTTTGAGGAGGATTTGTTGCCCTTCTGAAATGGATTATATAAGGTCTCTTAGCCGTTGCAAAAAATGGGGTGCGCAGGGTGGTAAGAGCAATGTCTTCTTTGCAAAAACTTTAGATGATCGCTTCATAATTAAACAGGTTACAAAGACGGAGCTCGAGTCGTTTATAAAATTTGCTCCTGCCTACTTTAAGTATTTGTCTGAATCAATTGGCACTGGAAGTCCCACATGCCTGGCTAAGATTTTGGGAATTTACCAGGTACTTTTATTTATTATTATTATTATTATTATATTATTATTATTATTATTATTATTATTATTATTATTATTCTCTTTTGGTTATGATGTTTGGGTATAACATTTTCTATTTTGTTGAAATATGTGTGAAGGTCACTAAGCAAATGAAAGGAGGAAAAGAAACAAAAATGGATGTGTTGATTATGGAGAATCTTCTGTTTGGAAGGAATTTAACACGGCTTTATGATCTTAAAGGATCGTCGAGATCGCGGTATAATCCTGATTCTAGTGGAAGCAACAAGGTTTTACTGGATCAGAATTTGATTGAAGCGATGCCAACTTCTCCTATTTTTGTTGGGAACAAGGCGAAAAGATTGTTAGAAAGAGCTGTCTGGAACGATACTGCTTTTCTTGCTGTAAGTATGCTTTATTTTTTTTAAGTGTTAAAGAACATTTTTATCTTCATTCGTTCAGCTTCTCTTATGATTGCTCATGTGTTCTTTTGAAATTATGTGATGTTATTCATTTAATAATTAAAAAAATACTGTTCTTGATGAATCTATGGTTGCAGTCTGTTGATGTAATGGACTATTCTTTGCTGGTTGGGGTAGATGAAGAAAAACACGAACTCGTTCTTGGGATCATCGACTTCATGAGACAGTATACTTGGGACAAACACCTTGAAACATGGGTGAAGGCTTCGGGCATCCTTGGCGGGCCCAAGAACGCGTCTCCAACAGTAATATCACCAAAACAGTACAAGAAAAGATTCAGGAAAGCCATGACAACATACTTTTTAATGGTCCCTGATCAATGGTCTCCTCCCACGATTATTCGTAGCAAGTCCCAAACAGAACTGTGTGAAGATAACACCCAAACTGGGATTTCTGCACCTGCAGATTGATGCTGTAAATCGGTTTTTTTGCATTGTATATTTGAAAAATCTATATTCGTTTTCGGTTTCACCCATTTATGAAGTTATTAGTTTTGAAAAATTCAGGATTCATTTTTTACCAGCGGAATTCCGCTGTTAATTGTGGCTAGATTGCAGAGAAAAGGCTGCTACATAGCCATGGATGAACTGGAGGTGGGGTGGTGTTTTAGGGGCTCTTTATTGTGGTTTTCTTTTTTTTTTGTTTTGGAAAAGTGGGGGAGGGGGTGGGATTATATTTTTTGTTTTGCAGATATAGTTTTGTAAATTATTGTGTCCATGTATGTGTATATTGATGGGCAATCATGCATTTCCATTTGTCATTTTTTCAAGATTAATTGCATACCTCTAAGGGTTAGTTCATCAAAATGTACGCAACTTGTCATGTTTTGTTATTGTGTGTATCGAACTTTAAAAGATTCTATTATATGTATTAAACTTCTAATTTGTTTCCGTTGTGTGTTTTCCGAAGCACACAATAGTAAAATGAGACAAGTTGAATATATGTTGGTAAACTAAACCTTAGGCTAAATATGTTCTTTGTTATTTTTATTATTGTTAATTTTCCATTTTATTGGAATTTTCTATGCTCTTTATCATGTTTCTTTGGTATTTCATATGCATTTGCGTTTGTCATCGTTTGTAGTTGGTATGTGTACTGTTTTTCGAGATTCATTGCATGTCTTTTAGACTTAAAATATATTAATTATTATAATTTTTATTAATTATTATTTCTCCCTCTAACTATAATATTCCTGTTACTATGTGTTCCTTTGCTATTTTCTATGCTTTATATCATGTTTTCCTATAAAAGGAAAGAAACCCAGCAGTCTCACATATGCCATCTAAAGTGCAGGTTAAGCTATATAGTGGGGTTATTGCTACACACCAATGATAACAGTTTAGAAAAAAGAAAAAAAAATTAATATTGAATTTATCATGGCCACTCAAAGCCATTCAAGTACACACATGGTTTTGTTCATGTTAAATTTTATAAAAATTAGCCAAAAAATATAAGATTGACAAATCGCCATCGAATCTAAAGTAGTTTTTTGATAATGTACTTTGGTTTCTAGCATCTTGCTAGACGTTTTAATATATTTATGGATCTCTAGGTATGGGTGATGGTCATGTCGAAGCTCTTGCTTAGAGGTTCGTTTTGCTGTTAAAAAAGAAGGTACAGGTGGTTCTTCCGGAATAAATACAGAGGCATCGTTGTCATTTTACGACCTTAATTTTTCTTAATTAGTGTTTTGTAGCATTTTAATTTTAGTGGAATTTTATTTGTTTTTTAAACATTAATCTAGTTTTTATTTTATAAATATTATGTGCTTTTATAGAAATATGAAAATAAAAAAAAGAAATTGGTCTTGACATGACGGTAAGTGATGAGAGTGATAGATGTTATATGGTTATGACTACAGGCTGTTAGTAATGAGTTAGACTAGTTAGTAATGCTAACATGACGGTTAATGCAGAGCCGTCTCAATCTTTTCTGGGACCCGGGGCAAAACGAAAAAGTGGCCCCTAAAAATATTAAAATTTACAAAAACAATCTGAAATATATAAAAACGCTAAATAATAAACTTATAATTGTTTAGGTTTCAAATTTTTATAAGTTTATCCATTAATCCTCTTTGAGATTGTTTTAAGTTTTCAAATATTCTCTTTTCTTTCTTTTTTGACTATAGGATAAATGTATTTTAGAAAACATGATTTATTAATTAATTATAAAGTGATTCAGACATTCAGGTAAACAAACTTATTAACTTGATATCAAGTAATTCAACTATTCAAGTAAACACACCAATTAACTTGATATCAAGTGATTCAGGTAACCAATTTAACCAATAAACTAAATAACTACTTAATGCTAATTTTCAAGTGTTTTGAGATTTAAAATAAGTGACACTAACAAATTTGATAGTTGATAACAATTGATTAAATTTCAAGTAATTTAAAGTAACCAATTAACAAGTAACTCAAGTAAGTGATTTCAAGTAATTAAAAAAATTAATTAACTAATAATCAGTAAGGGGTAAAAGAAGAACCAATCACCAATGATGAGGCCAACCATCTCTACTATCTCCCCGAAGCCTTGACTTCTGATCATAGCCAAATAGTTTTCCGCGACATTGATTTCTCCTTTCTTTTCCCGCCTATGCGATTGCTATGGGTCCTAGATTTCCAAGCCAATTGTTATTTCAATTTCTTAGTCTGTGCTTCAGATTTTGGGCTTAAGAATTTTGGCTTTTTTTTCCTATCTATCTGTACATTTGGGCTCAATAAACTTGATTACATACACATATGTATAAGAGACTATACTAATCGTGGGCCCCATCTAACTATAGTTCCTGGGCGGTTGCCCGGGTGACCCGGCCCTTAAGACGGCCCTGGGTTAATGATGACCGTGGTAATTGTGAATACTATTAAGAACTTGATTGATCTGTATAAACATCGGGGATAAAGATCTGTCTAGTTAAAGCAGGTGTATTTAAATCATTTCTACTCTTGTTCATCGTTTTTCTCGAGTTTAAGGAGAGAAGGAAATAAAAAAATTGAAAGACTTTTCTTCCAAATCCTCCAATTTTTGGGAGTAAAGGATTCAAGATTAAATTACCCTACTTTCCCTATCTATTTCCTCTTTGTTTCTTTCTTAAATGAAACTCTAAACACTTTTTTCTAATTAGTGTGACACATGAGTATTGCTAGCTTCATATATCCTATGATATTAAACTATCCTTGTATTTTTATGGTCATTCACTCATTCTCATGTTTTCCTGTAGAAAGAAAAGTGATTGACCCACATATGGGGGTCATTGCTATGAACCCATGATGGTAGTTTACAAACTTTATATGGAAAATGAAACTAAAAGGTACTAAGAAGATTTTTATTTCATACTCAAACTCACAACACAAACATGTATATACACATACATATATACAAAACTTTTCATATAATATAAAGATATATAAATTTCTGTCTGCATAAAAATTTACAGGGAAGTTTTCTTCATGTCAGATGAATTATTGTAACAGCTTATTCTTCATCTCAATATATATAATTATATATATAGATGAGTTAGAACTGTCTTTAACCATGGTTAGTTGACTTTACCACCATCTGCAACCTGATGCAGACTCCTTTTAAGAAGATCAACTATATCTTGGTTTCCTCTGTACAATTTCAAGGATCCATTCAAATATTCATAAGAAATTGCAACAAAATGTATTCAAGAAAATGAATTGGAACAAAATTTCATAAGAAATTGTTAAAAGAAGTACAAAAAAGAGAATTGACCTTTGAAAACAAGAGAATCTTGAACCACCTTGATGAAAGCGAGGCCCTTCATCAAATCCTTCACATGTTATCTCTCCTTTATCATCCAAATGACATACTATGCCCCTAGATTTGTCTTCAAAAACCTGTTCAGGAAAAAAAAATTAAGGGTTTGTATAATCTGAAGCTAGATGAAAGAAGAGGGTATGACAGTTGAAAAAAGACATAACCTTTTGTATCTTGATGGATGACCCGACCCGAGTGAGAGATGAAGATGTGTTTTGGGAGTCTTTTTTTGCAAGCATTAATACCCTTTTTGATGTTTTCTTGATGGAAGTAGGAGTAGGATGAGTTAAGAACAAGGGTGATGAAGTGATACTTGCAGCCATTTGATGTTGTAATGCAAATTACTGAAAGAAAGAGAATGTTAAGGAGGGAAAAGGAGTATGTGTTGGGCTTCTACTATATATTAGAAAGAAAAAAAAAGAAATTCTTTAAGTTGGCTTCTAGCCAGTGCTTTACCATGATTAGGGTAGCAGGTTTCTTTTTGTAGTTTTGGGACTTTATAATTAATTAATTATTAATATTCCACATATACTCTATAT
>JAUEJL010070719.1:0-28576 GCA_032274825.1 Drosophyllum lusitanicum | reverse complement strand
CCCAATGTGCGGTCTTTGGTGATGACATAAATTGACTTACCACACTTACTGGAAAGGCAATATCAGGGCGTGTGATTGTCAGATAATTTAGCCTTCCTACAATTCGTCTATACTTCTCTGGGTTCTCAAGAGGTTCCCCGTCATCAGCCTTCAGCTTCACATTTGGGACCATAGGAGCTTCACAGGGCTTCGTATCGATCATACCAGAATCATTCAAAATGTCTAGACAATATTTACGCTGAGACAGACAAATTCCTTTGTGAGTCCGAGACACTTCAATTCCCAAGAAATATTTCAGTGGACCAAGGTCCTTAGTCTGAAATTGAGACGCAAGAAAGTCTTTTAGTCTCTTGATTCCATCCTCATCACTGCCAGTGACCACAATATCATCAACATAAACCACTAACAGAATACATCCAGAGTTAGACGAAGCAAAGAACACCGAGTGGTCATATGAGCTCCTTTGTAAGCCGAACTTAGTCACTACAGAACTAAATCGTCCAAACCAGGCACGAGGAGATTGCTTTAGGCCATATAGAGACTTCCGTAGTTTACAAACCTTCCCATACTCCCCCTGAGCAACGAACCCAGGGGGTTGCTCCATGTAAACTTCCTCTAGCAAATCTCCATGTAAGAAAGCATTTTTCACATCCAATTGATGAAGAGGCCAATCATAATTGGCCGCTAGAGAGATAAAAAGCCGGATAGACGACAACTTTGCAACTGGAGAAAAGGTTTCGGAGTAATCGACTCCATAAGTCTGAGCATACCCCTTTGCAACCAAACGAGCTTTCAACCGAGCCACCGAGCCATCAGGATTAACTTTCACAGTAAATACCCACTTACAACCAATTGCTCTTTTACCAGCAGGTAACTTTACTAAATCCCATGTATCGTTATGATCAAGAGCATTGAGCTCATCAACCATAGCATCCCGCCATCCAGGATGGGTCAAAGCTTCACCAACCGTAGTTGGAATAGGTATAGATTCAAGAGTAGAAACCAAAGAGCGAGAGGACCTGGAGAGTTTATCATAGGAAACAAAAGAAGCAATGGGATACGTACAGGAACGTTTACCTTTTCGAAGGGCAATGGGAATATCATGATCAGGATCTTCAGTTACAGAATCTTCGATTGTGTCACTCTTAGGAGAAGGCGGATCTGCAGACTCAGATGGTAATGGTTCAGAAGGAGATCGTTGGCGTCTATGATATACATGAACAATGGGTGGTTTAGTTGCTTCTGGAGATGATGCAGATGGGGCAGAAGACTCAGAACTGGATGAGGAAGGTGGGAATGGAGCAGAAGACTCAGAAACAGGTATTGTATATAGTAACAACTCATCAACTTTGTCCCTTTGAGAATCCAAGAGGGATACAGGGTAGAATGGCACGTTTTCATGGAAGGTAACATCACGAGATACAATATACCGGTTAAGTGTAGGAGAGAAGCACCTGTAACCCTTCTGGAGACGAGAGTAGCCAAGGAACACACATTTCAAGGACTTGGGATCAAGTTTGGTTATACTTGGACGCGTATCACGAACAAAGCACGTACTACCGAAGATCTTTGGCTCGATGGGAAACAATGGCTTTGCAGGAAACAGAACAGAGAGCGGGGCTTCTCCATTCATGACAACAGAAGGCATTCTATTGATGAGGAAACAGGCTGTAGCTACAGCATCAGCCCAGAAGGGCTTAGGAACAGACATTTGAAATAGAATTGCTCGAGCCACTTCAAGGAGATGACGATTCTTTCGTTCAGCTACTCCATTTTGTGCTGGAGTATCAACACATGAGGACTCATGGAGAATACCATGTTGAAGCAGATATGACTGAATTGATTGGGACAAATATTCCTTTGCATTGTCACTACGTAAGATTTTAATAGATGTCTGGAACTGAGTTTTAATTTCAGAATGAAAGGAACACAAATGATCAAACATTTCTGAACGAGTTTTCATAAAATACAACCAAGTAGTTCGAGAGTAATCATCAACAAACGTAACAAAATATCTAAACCCAGTCTTAGATGTAACAGGACATGGACCCCAAACATCAGAATGAACTAATTCAAATGGGGACGCAGCCCGCTTATTGACCCTAGGACTTAAATGAACACGCTGATGTTTGGCAAACTGACATGACTCACATTGTAAAGACAGTAGATGAGAAAATTCAGGACACAACTTCTTGAGACTCTGTAGGGAAGGATGACCTAGTCGACAATGGACTTCAAAAGGAGATGATGAACTAGAACTCGCCAAGGAATATGGTGTACGTTGTTCAAATATATATAGGCCATCCGATTCCCGTCCTTTACCAATAATTTTCTTCGTCTGCAAATCCTGAAACACACAATGATCAGGAAAGAATGAGACACTACAGTTCAGAGTACGAGTGATTTTGCTTACAGATAGCAAGTTAAATGAAAATTTTGGTAAGTTTAGGACTGAGGGTAATGAGACTGAGGGGGACAATTTCACTGTGCCAGAACCAATTACTTTGGAAACAGAACCATCAGCTACTATGACTTGAGCTGACGAAGTATGTTTATTGAAATTAGAAAGGAGTTTAGAGTTACCAGTCATATGATCTGAAGCACCTGAATCAATGACCCATTTGGAGGAGGATGATACAAAGCATTTTTCAAAGTTACCTGTCTCAGCAAACATAGCAGTAGATGTAGTGGGATTCTCGGAGCCCTGTGTATGAGCATGCTCCTCTTTAGGTTTCACAGTTGTGTTATCTGATGTAGCTACAGCGTGTGCAGATGAGAGCCTCTGATTTCTAGCCAGCCGCTTCTTGCAATTGAACTTCGTATGACCCATCTCATGGCAGTAGTAACACTCAACATTACCAGAATCGGAGTTAAGTTCACGTGAGTCAGATGCTTGATCGTTGTGACCACCTCTAGAACTTCCCTTATAACCTCCACGAGACCCTCCACGAAAGCCACCACGGTATCCACCTCTACTCACCAAAGCAGTATTATGATCAGAAGGTTGGGTGGACTGAAAGTTCTCATTTCTAAGAACACGAGCAAATGTCTCTTGAAGAGAAGGTATTGCCGATTCATTCAAGAACTGAGATCTGATGGATTCGAATTCTGGTCGTAGACCAGACAGGAAGCTAATGACAGCTATCTGTTCCCTTTGAGCCTGCATAACTTTTACATCAGTACTCAATGGGAGAAGAGAGTTTAGTTCTTCATATATCTTCTTAAATTCCATAACATAAGCAGTAAGAGACCGGTCTTGTTGTTCCCCACGATGAAAATTCTTGCAAACAGTATAAATTCGTGAAATGTTGCTTTGTCCAGAATACAAAAAGTCAAGATAGTCTATTAACTCTTTCACGTACTCACAGTGACTGACAAGAGTTGAAACAGAGGGCTCAATAGAGTTAATAATTTGCAAGAACAAACGAGCATCTTGTTGTAACCAAAGGTCACGATCACCCTGACTAGGAGGGTCAGATTCCAGATGAGAAGCCATTCCCATGCTACGAACATACAGACGAACAGTTCTAATCCATTCAAAGTAGTTGGTACCATTAAGTTTGTTGTCAGTAACTCTACTATTTGTTGGAATAAAATCTAGTGTACGAACACTAGAATACTTTTCATCAGATTTCTCATTAGATTTAGCCATTTGACACCAAGATTTTAAGTAGCCAAGTAAACACCAACACCACAGATCAGATACAGAAACTAGATCTCAAAACTTTCTACAGCACCCAACGGTGAAACTTACCAGAACAGATGAAACTTACCATAAACGGAACGAAGGGACAAAACCGAGCAGACCGGTGAAAATACCGGCATCAACGGTGGCCGGAGAAGTCCTCACGCGCCGGCGCGTGGAGCGAAGGGTAGCGACAGACGGTGGCGCGTGGCGGCGCGTGGAGCGGCGGATGGTGGTCGGGTCGGTTGAGTTTTGGTCGCCGGAAATCACTGACTACGATTGCAGGGGAGGTGGAATCGTACGAAGACAATCTGAGGTCCGATTGAAGCAACAGATCTAGATCTTGAATATTGAGCTGTTCAGACTTGTACCTTCAGCTGTTCAGACTTGTACCTTCAGCTCTGATACCATGTAATCAGAGGAGATACACAAAGAGCTGGAAGAAACTTATATATATTTATATATTTACTGATGTGTTTCTTACATGTGAAAGGAAAAGGACAAGGATATATATACACAAGGGAAAGGGAAACCCTAGCCCAGCTAAGGCCCATAAGGCCCATCAGGAATGTAATCTAATAAAATACATCCTATACAATGAATATTAACTATATTAATTCTAACATTCCTAAAAGTTGATAATAGCAACTTAGGTCCACAAGATTCCATTCTTTACTACGGGATGGTATTTTAGGAATTTAAAAAAAGTAATTTAAAACTCTGTTTGGTTAATATTTCAAATTTTCATGAAAGTAGAAAACATACCTTTTCTTTTGTGTTTCCATTGCTTCAAGCGCATCCTTCTTTAGCTCTTCCAGTTGAGCTTTTGCAATCTTTTTCTCCAGTTGTTCTTCATATTTAGGTAAGTCTTCCTTACGTATACCAAGCCTAGACAATAGAGATAAATACCATAAATTAAGCTATTATCAGATTTAACAAATAGTTAAAGACTTAATAACAATAATTATAGATATATAAATATTAAATAGCTACTAGCAATTTAAGAACAAATACCCAGTTTCAAATGGGTAACATGAAAAAGATTTAGCAAAAAATGAAACAGATCGAAGCAGAAGTATATTTTAGCTCATACAACCTCCTAAATCAATTTATTCAAAAAAAAGTAGATTATTATTGTAATGATACTGTTTCTGTGATCACATTTAACACACAAAATATTATATATAGTTATTAAACTCTGGGAAAACGTGTTTTGGTTTTAAATTACCACTTATACACGATTGATAACCAACTTTGCTACCCTGTTGCATTTTTAACAGTAAAAGCTTACTTTTGGTTTATCTTGTTGAATTCTTCATTGAGAAGAGCCATCCCTTTCTTGTCATTCCTCATAAGTGGTTTCTTAATTTCCTTCTCAACTTTCTCAAGTGCATCCATCATCATAGCCTCTGCACCTAGTTCATCCGTAAGCCCTCTCCTGCAAATAAAATTCACATATCAAACAATTAAAAGCATATGTAAAATTTGTCCAACTATTCCCAGAAATATATATACAATATAAAGACATACTTGAGACGGATATCTTTTAAGGCCAACAGATAAGACCGAGCATCCTGGATCCCATCGGTTCGTTGCTTGATAGTGAATTGAATCCTCTGAGACTCTGAGAACAGATCTGCCCTGTAAACATGGAGAACAATTTATAAATAGATCTAACAGAAACATAACATGCACCTAATGATAAAGATGATTGAAAAGAAAATAAATTCAAAAATTATTATTCAAGTACATGTTGAGCATGACTTTTTTGTTGGTTTAGGCATCGATTAAACAGATAATAAGAAAATAACAATCATAACTCTTGAAAAAACTTACTTTTCCCTTACAGTCTTCATGACTTTGGCATATTGGTCAACTGCAGCAGGATCTTCAGGATCAATAGTAATTTTCTCTTTCCGAAGAACACCGACAGCAGTCTCAAATTTCTTCTTTACCTCAAGAAATATACCTTTCAACATTTCTACAGATGCACGTAAGAGTTTAACAATTAGAATTTTTCATATAAGGTATAATTTTCATGTCACACAATATATCACTTTATAAGATCTGAATATTCTAACCCAGAATGTTTATGAATTGCCGGAAAAAAGTGCATTTTCATGTGAACTCACCATCACCCTTAAGAGCTTTAGGAGCAGCATCTTTTGCATAGAAGCGAATAGAGACTGCATGCTGCTGTGGTTGAAGAACAGATTGACTGCCATATAACTGCAAAACGACAAATATTTATATGTAAGCACATCAAAATCTACCAGTGACATTCTTGATTATGCAGCAAAGAATCCTGAGATTAAAAGGGTAATTATTAAACACGATTCTTTCTAATTCCAGAGCATATCATAATCTAGAATGATATAAGTATACATGTATATACAGTGAGCAGAAGTCTCGTATATATCAATATATTTGTACCAGCTCCTTAATACACGTGTTTAATAATTTAAGAGGTTTGTTGGGGATGTATTTTTATATAATAAGAGCTAAGACCCTATTTTGCAGTTGGGTAGAAACTTTTGACATATGATTATGTTGTGCAATACTCATTGTCCATGTATTGCTTTCTAAACCATTGAGTTCTCAGCAGGCAAGCTCAAAACATCGAGTGTACTGTGAAAATAGGAGAAGAATTTGTTAAAAGATTATTTACCGGTCTTCACAAAAGGATATGGAAATCTTTCAATCTTGTAAGGAATCCATTATCTCCTAATAGGCTAATAAAGGTTGTTGGTATACATGGTGTCAGATTATAATACCCTAAATCTAAGGGTAGAGTGAAATATCTCAAGAAAGACACAAACAGTTCATGATGGATTAAAAAGCTTGAAAAAGAAAAAAGAATTTGGATGTATGCATATGTCTAATAACAGGTCCAACGGAGAAACAAAATTTTCCAACAATTTTCTTATTCACAACTCCAATGGAGCAATTTTCAAAGTCAATTGACATTTCTGCATTGGTGGATCATTAATCCTTAAAAAATCATCATACGAGTATGTCATTATGTGCAATAAGTAGCAATGTATTTCTTCAAGCAGCGTAAGTTAAGTCTAAACAACAACAGTACCCAATCATGTCTAGGAGGGGTATGGGCAAGGTAAGATGTAGAGAGTCATATGTCTACCTGGAGGTAGAGGGATTGCTTCCCCAAACAGGGTAGGTTAAGTATCTATGTTCTAAATTATTGTGTACTGTAAGGATAAAAGTTCAAACTTATATTAATGTAAAAAGCATTTTAAGTTTCATTCCAAAATACAATCTTTCGCTTTAACCAGAACAGGGTTTTTTCAAACAACTAAAGAATGTATTTCAACCACATTGAATTTGGAGTACTGGTTCTAATCCACCGCCCTCTTGAATTCTTTAAATATTCATCAAGTTTGATCCTTGAACCAATGTCTACATACATAATTCTCATTTGAATATTGATCTCTATACACTTGTAAACCAACTACGATAATATAAATTCTTAATCCTAAACTAGACCACATAAGAGCTCCTACGAGCTTATAAATTCCCCTCATTAAAATTAATATTCATTGAGTAAAGCAACATATGAATTTCATGATCCTATTCAAGATAATTGATCTTTGAAATCAAAAGTGTCACTAGCACTCAGAGCATCATTCTGCTAAGGCTCTTTAGAGAAACTGATGAGAGTATATGTACACAGCTGCTTTCTTCAATCCATTCTATACATTTCCAACCAATTATAACGACACTTTACCCGTCAAATCTAATTTGCAAGCAATTATACATTTGAAAAGTGTTTATCCCAATTCACCATACTAATTATCTTAAGAAGGTGATCCAAATTTGTAGCTGAGTACACCAGCTTATCCGTGTAATCAAAATCTCCACATCAAAAACCAACATACGTCTAAAAATGGATGTCACAATTCCAAAACCGGAAAAAAACAGATATCCAGAGTACTTGATGTATGCTTCTGTGTTTTTTTACAAACATCAGCATTTAATCTTATGAATGTATGTCTACAGTATTGTACCCAATTAAACAATAACGATTACGAATAAAAGTCAAACAACACTCTTAATCCGTATAAATCAATCTAGCGCATATAGGCAGTAATAATACTTCAAAGGAGTAGGCTACATTTATGAATAGTTCATCAAAATCGCTAATAAAACGAAAAACAAAAAAGAATCGTTCAAGTATGAAAGCTAAACGTCAATTGATGATGTGCAAATTAAAGTCTACAAGGAATATAATGTAAAATAGGAAGGATGAATGCCTGGCGAGCAGATCTCGATAAGAATCGAGCCATATAAGCGATGGTTGAAGGTTGGGTTGCGACGATTTCAAGAATGTCACGCAGCTGCTCCGCTTGGTTACTGCTAGGGCTAAAAAACGCGATCTAACGCTTGTGGAAGAGGAATTTGAGAAAGGTAAAAGGTTGTATGTAACGTGAGATGAGTGAAACGGTGTCGTATCCGGTCTCCTAATCTAAACTATGGATTATGCAACAAAATGTTGTGTTTTAAAGCCTTTCTTTTTAAATAAAATTATAAAAACTTGAGTTAACACTTTCTTTGTGTCCGTAACTAAAGTGACATCGGCTTATACTGAATTTATAATATTTGTAATTTATATTTAGTTATTTTTTATTTAAAAAATATATTTTTGATATATTGTAAAATGTAAAGTGTGACATGATAGAATTGTTGTACATTCTTTTTAGTTTTTTTAGTATCCTATATAGTAATAATCTTCTAAAAATAGTCTATCAGTTACTGGAGTGGAAAGTTTTAAAAGAGACTCGAGTTTAACTTTTACTGGATAATACACTTTGATGGCTAGGAGGAAATGGTTACACAATAAATCAAAGCATAGTTTAACTCTTCTAAGAAACCTAATATAATGGAAAACGCCTTTAAAAATAAAAGTAATCAATAAACAAAATAATAATTTTTGTTTTAAAAAGAGAAAATTACAAATTTGTGCAACTGACTTTGTTTTCTTTTTTTAGTTTGTGCGATTGTTTCTAACTGGATACATACATTATATAATGTTGTTTAATAAATGTTACTGGAACCACCGGTTACTTTGATTTTTTTTCTTATTATTAGTTATCATCATTGTTTATACATAAAATTAAAATGGAAAACACATTTATACACATACACACACAAAAACAAGCTTGGTTTGTCTCCTGACTTTGCCACAACGACCACCCCTCCACCAATGCGACCAACATTGCCTTGTGTCACCTTTATTGCAACCTCACACCATTACAACAACCTTCTCGTTTCTTCTTCATCTCTCCTTATTCTATCAAAGGCTATGTGTGTTTTATGTTTGTTTGTGTTTATCTGTGAAGATACGTGTCGATACGAATTTAAGTGCATGCGAGTTCCCAAATGAATGTGTTCAATGTGTGTGTATTATGAATGCAAGTTTGTACGTGTGTTTGAATGTGTTTTAGTGTGTTAGTGAGATTTGGTTTGGTAAGATTTTAATGTTATTTGAGTGTGTTTGAACTTGTATGTGCGTTTGAGAAATCTAGGTACATGTGTATTTGATCGAGTGTTTGAATGTGCTTATGTTTGTCCTTCAAATATGGGCTTAACTCGGTGGTGAAGGGTGACGGCTGATGATGGCCAACAGCCCAATAGTGGTGGTTTGTGATGGCAAGATGATAAAGAGTATGAATATTTAATGAAAACTTAAAGTGCACTGCGATCATTTAAGAAATAATTATATGTATTCATAAACAAGTTCATAACAGATATAAACAGATTCTTAATAATCAGTTTTTTCAAAAGTAATAATTAACAAATGGTTACAAATATATATTTAGAAAACGCTAAATAACATATGTTAGCGTCATGTCAACACCACGTCGGCCTAACGTCAAAAGATTACATATTCTTGAGCAAATCACCTGCTCCCTGAATTAAAAAAAAAACAATAAGAAAGGATGAAATCAGCTATACAAAATTACAAATGCCAACAAGTGAAAGAACAACAGCAGAAGTAGTAGACTCTCCAACACCTTTAGCACCACCCAAATCAATTGTGGCACTAACAAAATAATAATATCCCATGATCTAAGAGCTCTTTGAGCCAAATACAAAATAATATAAATGCTAATCCCATAAACCCATCTGCTAAAAGAGCACTAGAAGCCATCCTGACTGTAAAACAATAAGCCTCAAAAAGGTAAAGCCACACAAGAAGCAATGACTCGTGGGGTCACTAAATAATCTATAACGTCTGTTCCCAATACACTCAATCTGTCAATTTGTTCAAAACCTTGCATTGTCCCTAATTCTACAGCAAATGCGCTGCCAATACAACTTTTTCTACTATCATTGAAGTGATCACAGGCTTAACTCTCATGTGAAGGCTAAGGCTAAGACTCCACTACAGCTCGGTTTAGACCTAATCTCGTATTTAGACCTTGGTGGTATAAGGATGTTTTTTTTAACCCTTGATCTGGGCTATTTTCTTTGCTTTTCTAGGACATATCCTGCTTTATCTTTTGGTATAAAATGAATTTGTTTCATATGAGAATTTTGTTTGCTTCGTTGACGGGTTTTTTGGAGATGCACTTTACTGGAATGAGATCTGAACTTCAGACAAGAATGTTGTTAAAGTACTTTCAGATGGATCTCAGATCTTATGAAGATATCATCTTGATGATCTTGAGTTTGTTGTGATATTTTTGTTAGTTTGGTTGAAACAACAGATGAGATCTATTTTGTTGTGTATTCTATTTTTGGAAGCAAGGAAAGTAATTAAGAAAACTGTTGGTGATGGTTTTGTGCAACATTATGGGGTTTTGCTTTGATAGGGATGCTGAGATGTTTTCTTGGGATGTTGACAAAGGGAGAGATCAAAATCGAATAAGAATGGTTAGGTGGTAGACTTAAGAAGCTATTCAACCCATCAAGAGTTTGAAGACACGCCACGAGTGGGAACGGGTGGATTACTGGAAACTGCGGTGAATTGGTAATGTTACCAAGGTATTGATCAAAGATATCGTTGAAAGGATTAGGTGAAAAAACCGGGCCCAGGCTTGGTATACACAACAATTTGCCGCATGTGAGACAACCAATTCTGGTTGAAGGGGATGTGTGATTAGTTTTTTTTTCGGTTTTCAAATGGCTATCCAAATATTGGGTAATGTTCTTTTGAGTCAAATAAGGGAGATATTTAGAAGGTAGTGAACTCAGATTAGTAGTGTAACACCCCGTTTTTTGAGGCTACGCATATGATACAAAACAGAGCTAAGATCTAAGAATTAATACCTTAAACGACTCGTTATTTGCTCTCAATCTCCTTACCCTTCAATTCCCGTGTAAACCTGATGCATGGAAAGAAAATGCAGTTGAGCCAAATGCCCAGTGCGCGGATACAAACAAAAAAAACAAGATAATACAATACGAACACGACATATCGGATAGTAAGACTAACAATAAAACAAATATGAAAGCAGAACAATAAGTAATGAATCAATGGTGTACGAACAATCCGAGCTCAATAATACCGACACTTGTATAAAACAAGCATCAGCCAATAAACAATGGGTACATGGACTTGTAGCTCCAAAGTACCAAACAATGGTGGATAAGGTGTTAGGCACTACGCCTCCATCCACACACAATAACAATACAATAACTATGGTTAACCAATACGCCTCCTAAAACCCTTATCACACCACAATGAGGAGACGCCGTAACGAATCACACCGTTACGGAAGTGTCACGCCACCGGTGCCATAGTGACGCACCTATGGTACCCCCATAGGTGGTTAATAGCTTGCATACCCAGAATAAACAATAAGACTAACAATAAGATACTAACAATGACACATTCTCAGTAAAGAACTCTAAAGAGGTATATAACAATAAACAATAAGTCAATGAATGAACGAAGTCTAACCAACCTAACTAAACAGTACAAGACCTGAAAGGAAATAATTTCCTATTTAATTTCGATGTGAAAAGAGAA
Source organism: Drosophyllum lusitanicum (assembly GCA_032274825.1). Taxonomy (NCBI): domain Eukaryota; kingdom Viridiplantae; phylum Streptophyta; class Magnoliopsida; order Caryophyllales; family Drosophyllaceae; genus Drosophyllum; species Drosophyllum lusitanicum. The sequence continues at coordinate 16,898 of JAUEJL010070719.1, read as the reverse complement.
GGTTTTGGGACTAACTTATATACAATGTTTTAAAACAAAATTGTTTGAGAAAAACTTGAATTTAAAGGAAACAAGAATCCTTATTAAAATGTGGATATACGTATCAATTTTACAATAAAACACTTGTCAATAGGACCAAGTAACCGAAAACGAACATGAATCTTTATTGACGAAACTACTAACTATAAAAGGAGCAACGAATCCAAACAAAGGAGCATGAATCGAGATAATCAAAGACTTTTAGTTAAGAGATAGAAACCGTATAACAATAGCAAAAGTATAGATATTTGTACAGAGAAGCTAAGAATCCGTACGACAATAATAATTGTAAAGGGAGCTAGAATCCATACCTTGTTTTCGACGAACCATGAAGTCCAAGCTCTAATAACCACCCAAAGTCAATTCCCCTTTTTCCTCCGTCTATAAACTATAAAGTACATAACTTATGATTAGCACTAACACCGAAAATCTATTCTTGTAAACCTATTGTTTGTTTACATTCCCATTATACAACTTTATCTTCGTTTAGATTCCCATTCTTATTATCATTTCTTTGTCAAGGTGGGTATTACTAGACAGGTCATCTAGCGTGCTTTTAGTTTGACTTAAGAGGAGTGTCATAATAAACACATTTCTCAAATATCAATATAGAGTTAAATCGATTTATTAGCTGTGGCTTACCATTAAATTCCTGTTCATTAGTTATTAGAATACTGCGGTACTTGAAACCACAATTAGATCACATAACCCTTAGATGGATCATTGCCAATAATATGAATAAACAACATGAACTACCAGAGCCCCAAAAGATTATGACTAACTTGCTTAAACTTCATTAGATAGCACTGCTTAACATTTTTATTTCTCCCAACTATCTAGCAATTCATATTAATTTGATAGTAACAGTGTTTTAGGACCACAACTTGCACAAGTTTAGTTTAACCAACGAACTTCAGTAGGTTTAAGACTACCAATTCCATACTAGTAACTAATTTAAGTGTGTGTCCATTTGCTAGACTCAAACCAACAAAACTCAGAATGATAACAGGGAGAAATCAAGGCAGTATCTTCAAAAGACAATTCAATTCAAGTTTAATTCTTGCCCTCATAAACCAATAGCTTAAAAGATTAATTAATTTGATGTATGCCAGGTCAATTTATAATGCCAATTCTCATAACATGTTTGAATTCAACTTATCCAAAATCACAGGACATTCATACTAGTTACTGATTAATAGAACTCAAGACTAAACTCAACAGGGGCTTAATCGAAATTAGCTAAACCAGTACTTAAACTTTATCTAAAATCCACCAGATGCATAACTCAAAAAAATTAGCTACTGCCCATGACACATTGAAGACTTAAATCAAAACCGTAATGTGAATTTGGATTTGACTTGACCAAAAGAAATCAATACAATTTCAATAGGAGAAACCGAGACAGTATCTTCAAGAGAAAACTTAATTCAATCCATTCAAGCTCATCGATTAGGTTTAACCATGGTAAAATGGGTTCATATTCGATTCAATTAAAGGGGTTTGACAAACAGGAAATCATTGTTGGGTCAGAAGCATAGATGACAATTCGAGGCTTAAGTGTCAGTAGAGACATGAAAAGAAGAAACAAAAGTGAGTTGATTTTGATTTCCGATCGACACCCCCGTAGCAATGTTGTTGTGCTTCGATCGTCCCGTTTCCCTCCTCCCTAATTCTCTCTCTCACTCTCGATTCAAGTTTGCAGATGGATAGCTTGAGGATAGCAAAGTCCGTATTTAACGATGGGTTGGATGAGAGTCGTGAGCATCAAAACGGCGAAGCATCAGGTTTCGTTCCCCTTTCTCCGGTCGATTATTAGGAGGAAAGGAAGTCAAAGTTGAACACTCGGATAACGTTTATGGTTTATTGTTTGGGCTTTACTCAGGGGGTGTTTGTTTAAGCTTTTTATTTTGGGGCTTAACTTACGAGCTTAGTTTATTAGAGAGAAAAAAGTGTTTGGATTAGCTTATAACTTATAAAAGATGTTTGACTTAGCTTATTAATGTAAAATGACTAAAAAGGGCATCCTTACGTTAACTTATTAATGTAAAATGACCAAAAAAGGGTATAAAAGTAAATGTATACAAATAAGCTCACAAGAAAGAAAATAAGTTGATTAAAGATGGCTTATGAAAAATGGCTTATTTTTATAAAAATAAGCTAATAAGCTTAGCCAAACACATAAAACATGATAAGCTCAAAACATAAGCTAATAAGCCAAAAAAAATAAGCTAAAACAAACACCCCCTCAATACTCATTGCATTACTAGACTACATGATCAGTCCACTTGTTTAAATCTTTGGCCCAAGTTCTCTGTTGTTTATTTATTTATTATTATTATTACTATCTTTAAATTAGGGTATTACAAGCAGACTGTGAGTAGGTTGGGATGTTTCCTATATGGTCAAGAGTGTAAATTGTATTTGTGTTATGGTCAGCTGGAGTGCAGGCATACTCTATGCGATTGTGTTGGAAAAGAATGAATTTTGCTGTTCAAAAAAAAATTCTAAGGGTATGCAGTGGATGTTACCTAGTGTCAACTACAGTCACCTAACCATATTTATCTAGAAGTTAAAATTCCTAGTACTGTTTTCGCATGCACTCAAGCACTTGAATGATATCTAAAATATCAATCAAATAGCCGCTTTAATTGATATTTTTAGTTTATTGAACCAGACAAGGTTTATGCACTAACACATTAGTATTCTGTATTGATCTATTTTTCTTGAATTGTATGCAAGTGTACAATTTTGAGACAGAATCTCACAAAAGAAAGTTTGTCAATTATATGTAACCATTATGGGCACCACATGGTCCAGAACTGCAGATTGGCAAAATCTATCCTCTACTTTGTCCACATTTGTATGTCCAACCTACATACAATTCAAGAACAATAGATCAATACAGAATATTAATGTGTTAGTGCATAAACCTCGTTTGGTTCAATAAACTAAAAATATCAATTAAAATATTACTAGGAATCAAACACAAGAAACGAAATCTTATGGAACAATGGCCCTTGGAAACACCGATGACATTTTCTACTTTGTATGTTAACTAATTTGATTTTTACTTTTTTTAAACCAGAATTGTAATTCTGATTTCTAAGATAATCCTAGGCAAAAACATCCACAGGTGCAATCTGAAAAAGTAAAATTCAAATTTGATTTTTTTTATAATTTAAGCTAAAAAATTTATTGTATATTAATATATGGATATGAAAGATTGTTGTGGATAGATCACTAAAGCCATGTTCCTAGTAGTTCATAAGTCATTTAGGGGTGTTCAAAACCAGGTATCCGAAAATTCAGATAGTTGATCTTTAGTATGAGAGTCCGTATCCAAAATTTAAGATTCGGATATCAAATATCCGAAAACTTCTAAAAGAATATATTTATTATATAATTTTTGTAAAATATATTTATTAAATAACCATAATTTAAACTTGAAGCACCAAAAAATAGCTCAAATATGTTTTAAAATAAAAAATACATGTATATAAAACTATATATGTTAAGAAAATTAAAAAATAAAATATATATTTTGGATATCTGAAATATCGGAAACTTAAAAAATTACTATCTGAATCCAAATCCGAAAATCCGGATATCCAATTTTCGGATAATTTCATATCGGATTTTTGGTTATCAGAACAGATGTTCATATTCATATTATTTTGACCACGTCTAATGTCACTACAACAAATAGGGCATTTTTCAAAGTCCCTTAAGAAATGTCTGATTTCAAAAAGACGTGTCCTAGGGATTTACAAACAAAACCATATGATCGGTGATAAAGAAACTAGCTAGAGATAACAAGACAAAACGGTTCTAAATGAAGTGTGGTTTTGTGCAAGGTTTATTATTAGAATGAAGAGTTTACATATGTCGTATTCATGGATCTTTAGAAGAAGACGGTTAAAGATAAACAAAATGACAAATTAAGGGTACATACAAAAGAAATTAAATAAACATAGGAAAAACACTCTGTCCTAGGAAGCAAAGGTAACACCTAACAATGTAATTGACCTTTTATACCTAATATATATACACATATGAATACATGTTGGTGATTCATCAACCTGATAAACTATGAAATCCTCTCAACTTATACTATTGCTGCAGATTTTGTTGATCGGATTTGTTAAAGCTACACAATATAATCATACATGTCTTGATAAATGTGGAAATGTTACCATACCTTACCCTTTCGGAACTCAAGAAGGCTGCTATCTAGACAAGTCTTACTACATAGAATGTAATTCTATAACCCGAATCCCCCACTTAAATATATCTAACTTGTTGTTGCCATCGGAATCCATGGATATTCAACATCCACAAGTTCTAGAGATAAGAATAGATGGGCAGCTAAGAATTACTCTCCCAATTGTGCGTACTTGTTATGACGGAACTTTTATTTCCGGCTCAAGTATAATGGTTGATACATCAAGGTTTCCTTTCTCAGGCACACAAAATAAGTTCACTGCAGTAGGCTGTGACATTGAAGCCCATATTATCCTTAGATATCCACCTGTGGGTATGCAGTGTATATCGCATTGTGAACACTACGGAGATATGAAAAACGGGTCATGCCTAGGCGCTGGCTGTTGCCAAGCCACTATTCCTGAAGGTATGACGTCTGCTGGAATTGTAGTTCTTGGCTCCGAAAACCAAACAAAATCATGGAACTATAGTAAGTGTGGTTATGCTTTCATCGTGGAAAAAGATGGGTATAACTTTGATGTAGGTGATTTAAGCAATCTGAAAACTAACGCGTCATTCCCGCTGGTGCTTAATTGGTCTGTTGGGAATACGACATGTGAAGAAGCTCAAAAGGATAACGAAACTTACTTCTGTCAAGAGAATAGTGTATGTTATAATGGGGAAGGTGGTCTTCTTGGGTATGGCTGCAAATGCTCTGACGGATATAAAGGAAACCCTTATGTTGCAAATGGATGTCAAGGTACGCACAATTTTTTGTTTTACAAAACTATGTTATCATGCATGATGAGTAGTTCATTTCATGATTTCTAACAGACGTCAACGAGTGTGAATCTGCGGAACTCAATGATTGCTTGCCACGACATTGCATGAACACAAATGGCAGTTATAGTTGTGTTTGCCCAAAGAGATACCAAGGTACTGCGAAGCGAGGTTGGAAGTGCACGCCTGTTGAAAGAAAATCTGTCATTAAAGGTAATGATAAGAACATCTTTTAACATAAAATATATTGGTTTCAATCATAGAAAATTAAAACATAGATAAAATAGAATGGAGAGGAGGTGTACACATACTTTACTTTCCAACTGCTGGAAATCTAAGGAGCCTCTGTGTAATGGAGTTTGATATGATGACTAAGAAAGGACTGATGTTTAAAGCTTTGATCGATGCAGGTATCAGTGAAGGTGTTGCAGGTGCATTTCTGGCCATGATATTGGTGTACTGGGGAGCTAAGAAAAGGATAAGAATCAACGGTAGAAAGGACTTCTTCAAGCAAAATGGTGGTATCATGTTACAAAAAACATTATTTACATGTAAAGATCTCGTCAACAGAGCCAAAATCTTTACAGAAGAAGAGATGAAGAAAGCAACAGATAACTTCAATGAGGCCAATCTTATAGGTCAAGGGGGTTATGGTACTGTTTACAAGGGAATTTTAGCAAATAAGACACCAGTAGCCATCAAGAAATCTAAAGTAATTGACCAAAGCCAAATCAAGCAGTTTGTGAATGAGGTGATTATTCTCTCTCAAATTAATCACCCAAACATCGTAAAACTCCTTGGTTGTTGCCTAGAAACACGTGTTCCCTTGCTTGTGTATGAATATATAACCAATAACACCTTGAACCACCACATACATACAAATTCTATACTCACATTGGGGAAACGGCTAAAGATAGCTGCGGAAACTTCTAACGCTCTTGCCTATATGCACTCAACTACACAAATCATCCATCGTGATGTCAAGCCTTCCAATATACTATTGGCTGATGACTTCACTGCAAAAGTTTCTGATTTCGGGATTTCAAGATTTGTCCCTATTGGTCAAACCCACCTATCGACATTAGTAAAAGGAACCATTGGGTATATGGATCCTGAGTACTTTCGTACATGCAAACTAACCGAGAAGAGTGATGTTTATAGTTTTGGAGTTGTTCTGTTAGAACTGCTTACTGGAGTAAAGATTCATTCTTTAGAGATATCGCTTACAGCCTACAGGGGTGCAGCCTCATACCTTGCTTCACTACTCGAACATGATGCACTGATTCAAGTTCTTGATGATCAACTAAACAGAAATGAGTATTGTGAGGTGGTGAAATCTATTGCTAGAATAGCAGTTAACTGCCTTGACCTTGAAGGGAAGACCAGGCCTACAATGAAACAAGTAGAAGAAGAGCTCCAGCAACTAAGAGGTGTTTTATTGTCAATTGAAGTTGAAAACATTTAGATAGCATTTAGAAACACTTCAATTTTCTGATTTACAATTATTTTTCCTGGTTTGAAATTGTAAAAAAAAATTAGAAATCTTTTTGAAGGTAAGTGTCATTGCTAGACGGGTATCGACAGACACTTGCGGGTGACTAACCCTAGGATGAAACCTTTCCATCAAAACACGACCGGCATTCACAAAATAAAATTGAACGATATACAATCATCGTACCTACTGTTTCTAATGTGCAGGTTACCATCTACGACATGCATTTTTTGGCGAGATTTAAAGTTCTCAAATATGTTATGGTTTAAGTGGTTACAACTTACAAGCTTTGAAGATTTCAACTCATTGTTGACAAATTTAAGTTGGTTATGTTGCCAATTTGTGAGTTCTACGAGTTTTGAACCACAACTGTCCTCCTTAGTCCAATCTGTAAAGTGATAATGAAGGAGACCAAATCTTTTCGAGGAGAAAACAAAGCAATATGACCACAACAGTGGTGGTTCACTGCTTCTCATGTTGGCTAGAATGTAATCAAAATAATTATTTTTAATATACATGTTCATTATTTTAAAAAAATGCCTCAGAAAACTATTTAACAATATCTCAATTATTTAATAATATCTCGAAAAAAGCCTATAAACCAAACGGGCAAAAGTCCAAACCGCACCCGAATTCAGTCCAACGACGCAAAGACCATCAAACTGTCCAGAACTAAGAACGTTTCGTAAAAAGGCCAAAAATAGACCGGTAAAAACCAAGCCGAGACCGAATTTGTTCACCCTTAGCTTGAATCCCTTACACCATCATCTTCCACCGGTGCACACACCCTAAACCATGTCTAAGTGCCGGCTGGAGGAAGGTCCCCTCTGGCTCAAACCCGTTACACAATCATCCTCCGCTGGTGCACTCACCTAAACCATGGCTAGGTGCCAACAGTAGGGAGGTTCCTTCTGGCTTGGACCCTATTACGTACACAATCATCTTCCGCAATGCACACACCTAAACCATGGCTAGGTACCAACAGCTGGAGACCTATTCTAGCTTGAACCCATTACACAATCATACTTCCTCCGGTGGATTCACCTGTAGGATGGCTAGATGCCAACAGTATAAAGGTTCCTTCTGGCTCAAACCTATTACACAATCATATTCCTCCTGTGCACTTTGAGGTTTAACTGATATTATAGCTAATTAAAGAACTACATTAAACTTAGTGATATGTAGTTGTGTTGCACTTTTGAGTACTTTGAGGTTTAATTGATAATGACAAATATTTTTCTGTTTGAAACTGTATCCGATTGAATGTTAGATCATCTAAACTAGATTATGCAGATCCTATTAGAACTGAAAGAAAATTTGGAAGTTGGTTCTATTCAGGTCAAGGTATCTTTCTAAACCTCACTCGAATCCCATGTACATATTCAAATTAGATCATAAAAAACGGCAACCAAAAGCTTTATAAGCATATAATCACATCCAACATGTATGAGAAGACGATTATATCATTTATTCTTGATTTTTCGAAATATGTTCTCTTCTCAACTAAGACAGTTATAGTAAAACTATTGAAATTTCAACAATGATACCCGTTCTCCATCGAATGTGCTGCTTTGTTGAAACTAAATGACGTTTCCAACCACCCTTGCGCTTTAGCCCTTTCGACAAGCGACCCAAACTGCTTTTTAGCATCGGGTACATCCAAACTCAAGTCATCAAGTGATTCCGCCACTCTTCCAAACCCTTTCGTCATCTGAATCGATGTTATAATTCCTGTGTTAAAACATTCCTCGAGCAGCCTCCAAATTCTATCGTTTTTCTTCTCGATAATCGTCACCAACGACTTCTTAACAACTTCGTGATGAAAAAACGGCATTCCGAGTTCTGTTATGCATCGACACGCTTCCCGTGTGTCACCACCCGACTCAAACTCCTCCAAAAGTTTACCAATTTGATCTTTAACGTCTTCAATCGCCCACCCGTTTGTATAACTTCCACCACCACCCCAACACCTTAAAATCCGTTCACCGGAAAGCCGAGCATTGAGAACCGATTTAGCCATTTTCAAAACTTGGTTTCCTACAGAATCTGGTTTTAAAGAATTACCCCCAATTTCCTCCAAATGTAAAGGAGCTAGTACGTCATCAACAACAGCCCGAGCTAGAAACATAGCAAGATCTTCAACAACAACGGGTATATCCAAAGCAATATCATCTGCAGATTCTATCAACATCGTGAAACCATTAACCACATCGTCAGCTGGGAAATATAATGATGATAATAAAACCGACGCCATTTCTTTTTCTCGTTTTTTCCGGTCCATCGCTAGCATAATCAACCTCTTAACAAAAACCGCTTTTAATTCTGGCAGTGAAGAAAGATTTTCTGATTCTAAACAACTATTTACTTCCAAAACATCACCTGTTAAAAAATACTCTTGAATTATTGATTGTGCTTTTGCTTTAAACGCTTTCACAATGCTGTCTTCTACCAATTTTCTTTCTGAAAATGAGACCGATTTCAACGAGGAAGCACATAACCACCCTTCCGATGCTGCTTTCGAGATTAGTGATTGTAATAATTCTTTAGCGTTTGGTATATCAAGTGATAAATCATCAATCATGTCAATGATTCGAGTGAACCCTTTTGAAATCTGACTCGAATTAATCAAACATTCTTCTGAAGCGGTTTTCAACAAATCAAGAAGTTTACCCTCTGCTTTCTTTCGTTCCATTGCCATAATAATCGCCCGCTTCACTATCTCGTGATGAAAAAATGGAACTTTTAAATCATTAATGCATCTAATTGCTTCCTTCTTATCCCCACTAACTGCATACTCCACCAACAAATTATCAATCTTCGCCTTCACATCCTCAACGGTTTTATTCCGGCTACCACCCCACCTTCGTTCTATGATTTCAGCATGAAGTGGGGCCGACAGATAACCTTTTTCTGCTCGTTTAATTACATCTATACCCTTGGCGCCACTTGGTAAAGCATCCATTTCTTTTTTCAAGAAAGCAGGAGGAAGTATGTCATCTACAACTGCTCGAGCTATGAATAATGCTAAAACATCAATAGTATCGGGAATATCTACAATTAAATCATCTGCAGATTCAACGAGCTTACGGAAACCTATGTAAACTTGTCGGGGATCGATGACATCAGCATAGAGAGACGACAGTAAAACAGCAGCCATTTCTTTCTCTTTGTCATGTCGATCCATAGCCATGGAGATAAGTTTCTTCACAAAATAGAAGCTATAACTTGGCATTTCAACATCTTTTAATTCATTTGCAGTTGAAATAACATCATCCGTGGCAAAGTATTCTTCTACTATAATTGCAGCCTTTTTCTTATACTCCTCAAATAGTGGACATAATTTTTTAACAGTGGTTTTGTCAGTCTCCTGAAATAATTAAAAATAATTATTACTTGCTAAATGATTAAAAATATTATTTACAAAGGTTTACCTAATATTATCATAATAGAGAAACCTGCCCAATTTCAACCAATTCAAGTCCTAATCCGTCTGTTTAGGTTGCATCTATAGCTAACGGGTCAAATAGATAAAAATATTTAAAGAAATGTTAAAAAGAAAACGAGTCAATGATTTAAAAGTCAACCCATCCCATTTAGACCCATCCAGAAAATTCACCTATTTTCTTATTCCATAGTTAGTTGGTAATGATCAGTCTTGTTAGGATGTTGAGTTTAGATCCACATCATGTACAAACATGATTATGTATTATAATAATTTAGTTGTACTTTATAATACAACATGATCTCTAGACCATTCAATTGGAGACATGAAAAAGAAGAGCAGCAAACATACCTCACTACTACTATAGTTTGGATCATTTGTGTCAACAAAGTGATTATCATCCATATCAAGTAATCCTCCCCATGTTCCTTTTCCTCCACAACCACCTGCAGAGTATTGTATTATGAGAAAATTCCAGAAAAAAATGCAAAAATAGAATCTTGATATGAGGAAGTAGAAAAGCTATTTTAAAGAATTCCTTGCATCCCATTAAATGTTAATAAGAGGTGGCAAACTTGAGATAAGCAGACAACAGGTCAAACACTTATTTTATCCATTCTTTATTTAAATTTTATAAATAATTGAAGTCTTAGATATGATTAGAAGACAATATTATAGTACTAATAAATAACCTTTTTTAACAAATCATTAGAAGGTTTTATGCACTTAGATCCGCTCGACCCATTTCCGTTTAGTTAACTCTTTTTACATAACCCACTTGACCCGTTAGAGATAAAAACGTAACCCAAATAAACCCATTTGTTTCCTACAATTAGCCATTAGTACATGTTTAATCATCAATCCTAACACTATCAACACTTTTATTAAACTAATACGAAAATATTAAACTCTAAATATGTGTTACCTTTTTTAGGCCGGCCATCAGTTCCGGCGTGTGAATGCCTGTCGTTTTTCCTTGGACTTGTACCTTTCGGGGGGCTTCCTTTAATCGGGATGTCTTTATTATGACGATTTTTTGGCGATCTTGGAGATGTAGAGATTCTTAAAGAAATTGATGAAGGATCCGCACTTTCTGAAGCAGCATGAAGTTGTTCTTTATGCTCATTAGACATATAACCTTGCTTTAAATCCATCTTTATTTCAAAACCGTAACAGAGAGGATGCTACAACTGTGTTTAATATTGAAGCCTCCTCTCAAACTCTGGCTGCTTTTATTTTCTGGCAAGTTCAAGCCCTGATTCAAATTCCTGCAAAGATTTAGAGTTCAAATAATCAGAACTCACATCAAGATTAAAATAAAATGATCTGATAAAAACTTACATATAAATAAGAACTACAAGAAACTGCCGTGAGGCACACATTTCAGATGCATCTATGAAATTTGGGTTCACTTTTGCATCTATATTCTATAGATACATTTGAAATGTATGACCCATAATATATGTTACGGTTCTTGGCCATACTTAAGTTCTTTTCAAAGCCCTACTCAAATTAAAATCATCTACGTGTTTTTAACATCAATCAGCTCATCATCCAATTATTTGATTTTGATTGTTATAGCTTAAATTTGGGCATCCAAACAACCCTTAAATCATTCAAAACTAAACTGCAGATTGTTAAGTCTGTGACTATTTTTTCGCTCACAAACTTAATAAAAGAAGTGTCATGAATCAAGAATTCATGTCAGAAATGAAGGAGAAAGATAATCAATTAAGCATGGCGAAAATGAATGAAACAAGAAGTCCGTTTCAACGGTGACCATATATCAATAACTACGTTACAGTGAAAAGAATTGCAGGCGTATATTCGCGTTCGATGATTCAAGAAATCCATGTGACACCGCATATCATGATTAATTAAAACCGCAGACGGATAACCCAATTTAAATCCCATATGTTAAACATGAATTACCTGGTTATCAATGGCAATCAATCAAGAATTTCTTGAAACAGAACAAGGGTGTAGCAGATTAACGACTCGATTAACCCCAGAAAACATAAATCAAAGAACCCAAATCATAAAAGGCGGATCAATAACAGAGCTCAATCAGTTTGTCCGCCCGCAAACGAGAGAAGAGGAGGAAGACAAAGTTGGAGCATAAGAAGAGATAAAGAAAAAGGTGAATTACATTTTCAAAAAAGGAAGAGAAAATACCGGGCATTCGAGAGTTTCAGACACGAACTTTTCCCTAACTTATAGGAAGGTAAAATTTGTGGCAAATATTTGGTACTTTCCCCGACAAACAAGAAAATTAACAAAAAATGGTAGATTTTACATTTTTTTTGTTTTGTTTTTCTTTATTTTAGGCAATTTATTGCTTTTACGTAAAATAGTTATTTAGTTTTATTTTCTTTGATTTTAGATTAATTGTTAAAGTAGGTTAATATTTTCCTAAAAATTATTTAATTTTAAATGTAAAAGATTAGTATTAGAGAATATTTTCTAATAAAGACATCAATTCGAATCTCACCGAATAAAGAGATTACCAAAAGTTACACGTGTCCACATTAAATATTGGTCATGAAAGAAACAAACTAGACTATGCATTTTACATAAATGTACATACACGAACCATCTTGTGTAGTTTATGCAGTGTATTAAGGACGTGTAATTCAAACTGAATTAGAATTTATCCAAAAGCGATGATATATAGTAGTCCCTTAACGAAGATACAAGGTTGGTTGAGGGAGTGTTGGCCTTGGTTTGGGCCTCATGTGTCGGTGTCACAGGGTCAGGTGTATCGATGCCAGAGACACGCGAGGGTAGAGATACAAGAAAACGATGTGAAAAAGGAAGAGGGCCCTAACAAGACATTGTCCAAGTCATAGGGCAAAACGGAAAAGGGTCTCATCCAAGACAATGTGATGTGAGACAATGATGTTTTTAGTGGAAAGATTAAGGCAAGAAAAGAGTGATTCTTGAAGCAAGTTTGTGAGGTATGCCAAAAATGGGGATAACAAATATAGCTAAAGACGAAGGTGAGCAAGCGAAGGTTGTTTTTGAATAAGTTTAAAGAAAAGTTTATCACTTTGATTGATGTGCATTAAAGGATGTTTAAGAGATACATAGCCATGTGAAGTGACTCCACCTAAATGTGTAGGTGGAGGAAGATAAGTATGAAATATGAGAATCAACATTATTTATCACATAGATCTCTAATTGGTTATTTTGGTGTGATGCTTTTTTGACAAGAGAACTAAACAAAAACTCAATTTGTATAAAAAATAGAAAGGCGTTACTATCACCGCCCCAGAGGTTAACAATAGGAGTATTTTTTTTGTCTCACAGCCAAATTGTTATTTTAACATATACACAAAATGAAGAATTAAATATAGTAAACACACTCTGATGTAGCAAATACACCTATAAAAATATAAAAATGATCTAGAAAAATGACATGGTTTTGATAAATCACTCGTATTAGTAACGAGACATGTCCATAAATCATAATGAATAATATCATGGAGAGTTACTAACAGACTCAAAATGTAAAGATGGAGATCTAACATGTTTGCATAAGTAACAAATATGACACGAAGTATATGACTTACACTTGTTTATGAGCCAATAACTAATACGAGTAACCAAATTTTTCTTAGAAACACGAGCATCAAAATTTCTAAAGAACGTCTATCATGTCTTTAGTTTGCTTAAAATATTTAGTGATCGTTTAATCGATCTAGTTTAAATTAAAACAAAACAAATGTTAAGTTTTGAAGTTTGAATCGAAACGAAAATCATAATTTAAATTCATATCAAAACAAACGAGAATTTCGGAAATATGAAAACGAAAACTATATTCAAAAACCAAAGAAATACTCGTCAAACACATTACATGAACCCGGCACAAATAATGACACTACTCAAACACGTCAAGAAAATGAATGTGCCAACATCAAACTGACACAAACACAAACGCCATGAACCTGATAACTCTAACTCAGCCGGAATTTCAAACCTTACTCCTAACAGGCTACTAAGATTCCTTTTGATGCTTATTGCTCGAACCATTTGTTGGGTATAGTTGGTTTAAAGCTTTTTATAATCTGCAAGTTTTTGATATTAAAATAACAGCACTCATATGTGGATTTGGAGTTTTTTATTTTGAAAAAAAGTCTTCAAAATGAAAAGCTAATTTAAGTAGTTTTTAGGAGTCTTTTTGGAACATGTAGTACGTAAAATTACATAAAATAACCTTAAATAATTGTTTTTATCATTTTAATTTTTTAATTTATGTCATTTTACACTTTCCAACTTTAATTTCTAGCAATTTCTATCAAAGACACATATACAAATAACAACTCCAATATTCATTTTCCAACTAACATTTATTTTGGCAAACTCACTCTTTATATTCTGAATATATAGTAATATAACCTTTAATTACGACTATCGACTTCATGTGTGTTGGTATTAGAAATAATCAAAAATACATTTGAAAAAATTAGACTCTACAGAGAAGCATGTTAATGGTTAAAAAAATGTACAAAACTATAATTGCACACATCTTTTACATGCTTAATGGACGCAATTAGTCACCTTCAACATCTTTTACATATGTTAGTTTGTTGTTGTTTTGTATTTTTTTTATACTTAAAAGGAGAAGATGAGGCTAAAACAATTATTTAACACAAAAAAGACATGTGAATAACGAAGAAAAAGGGCAAAACAAAGATAACTAACTTTCGCATAACATGTGGATGTCCATGGCTTAAGTTTCAAGAGTACTTCTCACATGTTACTTTAAGTTGGATTAAATGATTAATGTAAACCGAACTAGCATAATCTGAATTTATTTACATGTTAGGTATTTAGGTTTGGGGGTTGTTTGTTTCACGAAACATTTATAAAAGAATTAAAATTTGACAAAGGAATCGATATTTGAAGAACTTGGTCATGCAAGATTGGTCCTTTAATTATACTCAAAATGACATATTGATCCTTTATTTTGAAAAGTTTCATAAGTAGACCTTTATAATTATTTTTGTTGTACCCCAAATCCTTTGACTAACCTACTGTTTGTCATAGACTTCAAAAACTTCCATGAGGATGAAATTGTCATTCTACATTACTCTGTTCCTTTACTGCAGTCTAAGCCTAATATTGGTATGACAGCCTCTTGCCTGAAATCTACTATAGAAAAAGAGGATACAGGAGGTTGTAATGACATAGATTAAGCATTTACCGTCAAAAGTTCATTTGATCATGGTTTCCTTTTTTGTCCTTTTGTAAGATTAGGGTTCTTGAAGCTAAAATCGCCCAAGATGCAATATGTTGATTTGATACTCTCTTTCATTGTTTTGTACTTCTTAGTGACCGATTTCGTAGGTGGATCAAGGATTTGGGGTCCAAACTTCATCTGATTGACATTATGATGTCAATTTGATTTGTTCAATTGGAATTCGTATCCTCCACGAGGTGCGAATTTCAAATATAGTAATTTTATGATTGAGACTCAGTATAACTTTGATAAGATTGTGATGGGAACATGGATCTATGTGTAAATGTTCATTGGATAACAAATTTGTGGTTGATTCTCTCAATTGGTTTAGGTTGATGTTCGAAGTTTGAAGCGGGTGCAATATTTGTTTTTTTAGTGATTTTGATGGTGAAAATTTACACCATTGTGAATATTGGTGTAACACCGCAAATCTAAAGCCATTTTTTTTAAACATGGCGGAAGCGTTGCAATAGAATATTATACAACAATACCCACAAACAAATACATACTGTTACAGAATACACAGTATATCGTTTCGTGTTACAAGAGCTTACAAAAGATGGCTCGTCGTTTTCAAATAATATTAGAGCGATGGTCAAACTTTCCCCAAACACACGAACTCCTAGCTAAACAGTCGCGCTTACCAAAACCTGCAAAATGGAGTTAAAGGTGGGGAATTAGCACAAAGCTGAGTGAATGGAAGCTAAAATCACAAACAACCATCGGCAACAACCACAACGATGACAACAGAACCAAGTAATCACATAAATCCAGAGGACTGGAGGTTCGGTGCAAAACCTACAACCAATGCGGGTCAAAGAAAAGGTTTACCGATAGCCATTTGCTACTTGGCACAGTTAAACCTCTTTCGTTGCAACAAATGCATCTGAAAATCTAGAACTGTTCAACCAATAGCAAACGAGCCTAACCCAATTCCACGCATAACTGACTTCTATCGAAAGCCATGTACACATTATCATACCATGTGCACATATCATTGACTCAACGATTAATTAACACATAAGCAGTTAATCAATCATAATTAGACTAAACAACCTATCAAAGCATCAAACACTTGCAATTCCATGTAACCATGTCAGTTACAACCAATACCACTCGTGAGTTAACGTCCACTCACCTTGGTTCTCAGTCGTCCAATTCAGTTATATAATCTCACTAAGTCTTCATGTTGCGTGAGAACACAAGAATATCGAAATCAGTCTTCGATTCATAAATATATGTACATCACTTATAATCATTAACAACATATTAGAACCATATATGAATCAAACATATAGCATGCAACACGATCGAACAACAAACACAAACTTCAGAACTGAAAACCCCCCGGACGCGTCCAGGACCCCGACGCGCCGCTTCGTGTCGCGAACAGGAAACTCTAAGCCGGACTTAGGAAAATCCCCAAATCGCACCACAAAAGTCAGACCACCAAGTCGGATGGGCACAAGTCTGTAACGCCCCAATTTTCAAAACTCGAAAGAAAGCTTTAAACCAAAGCTATTTGATTAAAAACAGAATTTAATAAGCTGATGGAAACACCAAAAATATATTTGAACCCTCTGGTTCATACAACAAGTGGTACCACCACAATTATAACAAAAGCAGTTTCCAACAAGCTTGCTATCAGCGGAAGCAAATAAAACATTTCGTATAAAACTCTCGGGTTTGTATAAAAGTTATGC